>BOPP01000108.1:3274951-3292469 GCA_017312745.1 Gryllus bimaculatus
AGCCGGTAAAGTGCTGAAATCAACAACACGGGGAAGCCAAGTGTGGATTGCCCGAGTAATGAAAATATTGCCCACAACCTTACTAAAGGTTTTAGTTTAGGCCCTTCAGACCTTGCAAGTTGGACACCCCCAGTCTAGTGCGAAGACGCAGCGACGGTGTCTGTTATGTCACGTTCCCTGAGAAAAATTAATATAATAAAATTAAGTAGTTACGGAGAAGAAAAATGGCTCTTCAGTCATTCCGAGTTATGGTTGATTTTTTAGTATTGCTTGTATTCATTGATATAATTTATGAATTTTTATTTGATCCGTCGAACCTTTTATTACTTCCCACAAGAGAGAAGAATTCGTGTAAAGAAGTTGATCAACTAATCAGGTAACGTTCGCCTCAGATGGCATTACAAGGGCTCAAAATCTTTCACTCAACGTGTCTAAAAATGAGGATTCGGCTTTGGCGTGTCAGACTAATGCGAAATACACTTTTGAGACAGGTGAATGCGAACAAGTTGTTTGAACACCACAGTGGTACACATTGTGCGGCATTGTAGTTCATTTGAACTAAAACTAATTTAAGGAGCTTTGCTCCTCGATCCTTTGCAAATTTGTTTCTTTGAATAGACTGAATATACACACGCGTAGTACTCCAACTTTTCTGTGCAGGAACCTTGGACAAGTGTCCATAAAATTAATTTTCGACTTTACTTCTCGTGAAAGGCTGGTCAAAACGCTCCGCGATCCTTCTTATTGTGATCATCCAACTGTCGTTCGTTTCACAAGAAAGAACTTAGTTCTTATAATTGGAGATGCGGCACATATATCAAGATGGACATTGTAATTTTAATTTTAGTGTCTAGTGTCGACTATTGGGAGTTCCCATTCACTCGCATGGACGGTTTGAGAGGGCTTGGCATTCGTGGTACTGGTAGAGTTCATATTTGGCGAAATATCTTTCATTTAGACGATTTGGAGATTTGAAATTGTATTTCGGGGTCAAATATCAGATGGACGACAGTTCCAGCTGTTACAAAGTTTTGTATAAGTTATAAGCATACAATGTATAAGTGAACTTGGATAAGTAAAGAAAAAGTCTCTGCAGATATTTTGACCTGATCTCTCACTTCCGCAGTATATCCGATTAACGTTTGAAGTTCAGACAGTATGTATAACAATCACCCACAGAGATTCCCTTCTTTTCTTACCATTTTTTAAGCCATTTCTCCGGGAACCACTGCATTTGGTATTTGTACTAATGTCGACATCTGTATTTTTGGAATGTGACAAAAGGCCTGCATTACAAGAAGGAAAAGAAAATGAAAAAAGAATTTTGCCTTTTGCCACAGCGTCTTGATTTTCTAATGACATACTTTTACTGAATAAACAGTATGACTTACATAGGAATGAAAAAATAATATCTTAACAAAAATGTTGAATATCCAAAAATTAATTGTAATCTAGTATTGGCAGTTGAGTCTTGAATTTTTTATAAATACTTGTATGTTGCATTCTTTATACTTATCTAGAAACTCGTTATATCTGAAAAGGTTCGAATGGTTTTCTCTGCCAAACTTTCAATTCCAGATACATTGAGAAAGAAGGTCTCCAGACATTAATTGGTTTGACATAATTGTTGGCATCATGCGACAATTTCAAGAATCGGGTCCAAAAGTTGAAGATTATTCTCAAAGTGTAAGAAAGAACTTCTTACACAACAAAAACCACAAGTGTAAAAAAAAAGATATTATCCAGAAGATTATGAAATAAATTTGAATGCATAGAAACTTTACCAAAACTTAGTGATTAAAATTAATTCCGTGAATTTTGATATACAATTTCTTTGTATGAATTTTATTTATTTACTGTAATTGGGGAAATATTTCTTTCCAGTTCCTACTATCATTGTTAGCCTATGCAATTCTTGATTCTATTAAAAAACTGCGATGGTGGAGTACTAATCTCGAAAACTCTAAACACCTATTCAGAACACTACAAGAACTCTAACCGAAACTGAGAAATGTATATTAACACTCGGTCTGCAGTTTCCTCAACATTTACCGTAACCCGGTTATCAACATAGCAAACATTTACTTTGGAGATGTAACGGAGTCTCGGCAAAGCACACGTGCTGCAGCGCAATGTTTACTTCAACCCCAGACTGTCGCACGCCGAGCTCGAAGGGTGAAGAGGAGGGGATGGCTGAGATGATAGCAGTGACACCAAAGAAGTGACTTTTTGTGGCCCTTAGAGCGGTAGCCTTTCCCTTTCAAGAAATTGTTGTGTTGTATCACATCAGTGTCGTACTTCATTTAGAACGCTACGATTATTCATGAGGAAGTCATCCTCGGTAGCGGAGGTCTTCAAAAAAGCTTCTACAAGAGCGCGCCCGATTCGAATTGAGTGTAAAATGCAACAGAAACCCTCCCCTTAAAAGATTAATGTCACCTGTTGGAAAAGTCTCATATTATGGAAACATGGTATGCTAATATTCATCAAATGCTAATAATGTATGAAAAAATTGGAACCTTTCGCGAACAATGCCTTTGGAGCGTTTCTGAAAATGCCTAATTTTGAGTTCATTTTCAAAAGAAAATTTCGATATTTTGAGAATCTTCATATAAAATCATTTGAAGCACATGTATTCACAAATGCAATAACTGTATAAAATAATATGTGCTTAAACGATGAGAGAAAAATTTAAAAAAAGTACATTTGTGTAATAAAAAAATAAAAAGAATGCATGAAAATGGCGTTGATATCGTGCAGTTCAGTGTATTTAATACTATCCGTACAAAAAGTCTTAAGAACAAATTTTGATATTTTATTTGAAAAAATGTCATTCAAATGATTCTGAAAAATCGTGAACGGAAAGATGTTTTGCCGTAAACCAGTTTTTCGGTATCGCACACGCACAAAACGTGAATTCTTATCACACAACGGGTTAGAGGAAGTGATTTACTACATATAGAAACAATAATTACGCAGTTGTTTGATATCGGTGATCTACAATACAAATGTTTCTGACAAAATTCTTCGCTGCAACTTTACATAACTTTCACTATACTACGTATGAAGTATTTAAAAAAGTAAAAACAAAACTTATTTTAATCTTTATTGAGCTTAATAAATATATTGCTCTGGCAATGACTGCACATAAGGATAACTATTATTACAATGAATAATAACATTCTTTTGCATAGTCTTGTAAATAAAATAATATTTACACATGTTAAATTTTATTTTTGAAAGCCTTAGGTCGGTAACACTGGTGTGATAGTCTTTGCCATTAAATATTCAAAAATTAGTATTAAATCCGACATTCAAAATTTGGAAACTCGGGTGAGGGGGATCGAAATGAGTGAGAGTAAAACTTGAACTCGTGTCGTTATCAGTGTGCTTCCCAGAGATCCCTCTACGATGTGAGGCTTTGTGCCTGAACGTTCTCGGCCCCCTTCCCTTCGCCTCCGAGGGCGGTCGCCGGGGAAGGTGTTTTCGTGGCGTGTGGCGCGGGGCGTGTGAGGAGGGCGGCGCCAGAGCCGGCGACGCGGGTGGCAGGGTGGCGGGTGCGCGGCCCCGCTCCTTCAAAGTGGTTGGCGCGCGGGGGGGGGGGCGCCCTTGGGGCGGTGGGGCGCCGGCAAGAAGGGCCCTGACAGCGACGGCCGCAGGGGGCGGGCTCTCGGGGTGTGGCCCAAACCAGGAGGCCGCCCCCGGCCCCTTCGCCCTCCAGAAAACCCCGCGCACGGCTCGGTTTAGGGGGGCCCGCAAAACCCACTTTTTGCTTTTACTCGCGGGAACCCTCACCTTTCCCATGTATCCTTCTTTACGCCACCAAGTGCTACCGCCACTGCGAATGCGGGGGCCCGCGCTCCTCTCGGGTCAGTTCCCGAGATCGCCAAAACCATTCGTCCAGCTCTGTCTCGCCCTCAATGTTTTCCACCCCTCCGGCCCCGTCCCCACTGCCAACCTCACTCGGACTCAAAAACCTGACCCCCCTTTCCCCTCCCCCTTTTTTTCATGACCCACCAAATTGGCCCGCAAACCTCGCTCCTTGGACATTCGACCTACCGGCCCGCCCCACCTCCACATTTCGTCGGGCCACCTTCCACCATCTTTCCTGCAGCAACCCCAGGGAAAGCACCAATCCAAAAATTACTCTCGCTTTGTTGGTTTCCTGCCTCCCGGTTCTGGCCCTCATCCAAAGCCCTGGTTCCTCCCGCCCCCTTCATGGAATCCGCCCATCCCGCTATTTTTTTTACCCCCCGCTTCCCACCCCTGCCCCCCACCCCACTCTTTTCCCGCCTCTCACTTTAAGCCACCCCACCTATCCCTGTTCCACCATTGTTTACTCCAGATCCCATTTTCTCTCTCGCGCTCCGCTACCGCAACCCCAAACCTACCTCTAAAAGCGCAGCTCGTCCCGTTCTTCCATTCACCCCACCCAAACTTTTTGCCTCCGAACCCGTTTCTCCCTCCCCCGCCCCTCTCGGCCACCCAACCACCCCCCCCTGGTTTCCCGTTTGCTTCCGCGCGCTGCAGACGGAAGAGGACGAGCCAACACAAACAGGCGCCCGCGAAGGTAGGAAGCGCTCCCGCATTGTTTATGTTGCCCCTGGTAAACTGCCTGGAAGGCTGTGTTAGCTTCAACCTATAATATTTTGCTGAGCATTTTTCAACGTAAGAGGGTGGATCGCTTGTAAGTGATCGGAACATTTTCCGGTTCGTTGCCGCTAAGGCACACTCAGCCTGTACTTGCGTTCACGTGTCAAGCACTTCAAACCTGCTGAGGGGAAGACATCGGTCCAGAATTCTCGTATTTCTTAAATTATCACGCTCTTTTTTCATCGCATTCGACTAGTTGAAAGAATAGTTTGCTTAACAAAATGACATTGGTCGCATATTCATTAAAAGCTCTTGTTATGGTTACATATAGTGTTTCAAATTGGACGCGCTTGCAGCCGGGCTATGCGCGCGACGTATGCTACATGGCGGCAAACGCTGCCACCGTAATCAGAGGCAGGAGCGAGTCACTGATGGAAACGTCGAAGTAGAGCTTCGTGTTATGTGTATTATTGTATATGTGTCTACGTGAATCGTTATATTGGTGGTTCTAATTGGATATTGGTTACTTTGGATTGCACCGGTAAATCCCCCGGTGACGACGACGTGCTTGTTTTGGTGGACATCTTGTGGTATACGCGGATATAGCATTATGTTGGTATATTAACATTAAGGTGATTTGAAATTTGGCGCTTGTAAGAAGTGAATAATTACTTTTATTGTTGATTTACTTCTTGGTGTACTTTTTTGACATAGCAGCTCTGGCATTTTGTTAATACTTAATGATGCACCTGGAGCAGCAGGTGCGAGTGGCAGCAGCGAGCAGCGGTGTAGTCGAGTGGTCCTATGGGCCTCTCTTTTTCCCTTCTCTCCTCACCCGTTTTCTCTCCTTTCGCCTTCTCTCTCCAGTCCCTCCTCCCCACTTCTCTCTCCTCCATTTGTTTCTTCCGCTGCTTCCTCTCTGTCTCGTCCTTTGTTTCTTCTTCCATCTGACTGACGCTATTTGCACTAATCTCTCTAGCATTGCCAAGCGAGACTGTGTACCGCTGGAGACTTTAATGATCGACGAATTTCGATATAGCAGCGATATCTCATCAGAGTAAACGGTTTACTAATGGAATATGTTTCACAGGCATTATTTAGGCTTGAGTTTTTACTTTCGACTTACTTTTTTATCTACGACGTAGAACAAGTTTATCTAAGAAAGTCGTACATGAATTTTCTTCCATAAAGATTTGCGTTTTAACTGATGTTCTCGGGTCTTTCAATCAAAGACTAATATTTCTTATACGTTTAATACTCTGATCAAGTTAGTATTGTTTTTTTTCTTTACCACTGTCTGCTCCTCTTCTTTTTGATATACGAGTACTTATTTTCGCGTTTGTTACAGACATTTTTTCTTGCCGGCCAGTAAGATCTGTATACATGCAATCTGTTTTAATTAGGTTAAAGGAAGGTACATTCTGTGTCGGTTCTTCGGTCAGAGCCCGTGAAATGTGTTCTAACATCTCATTTGCTTGGAGAATTCGAGAAAACCTTTGGGACTGGACAAACGGGTCTAAATTTTCCCACCAGAATCTGCATCTCGTGAAATGCTTTGAATCAACCCGTGAACAGAGCCGTCATGAATTTTTTTTCTTCTCCTTCTTCTTCTTCTTCTTCATAATCGTTTTAATTATGTTTTATTTTGTAATCTCCCTCATTTACATTCACTTATAGTAGCACAATTCGTAAGGCTATTTTTATACGCTTTACAATTTTAAAAATGAAAGATGGAATTTTAAAGAAGAAGCATGATAGCAAGATTGGTTACTAGTAAAATATAAATTATCCATCCAACTCATTCCTGTACTCAAAAAAAAATTGAGTGAACAGCATTTTCTCTATTTTGATATTTTTTTTCGTCTAGCCCAGTGTATTTTACGCACAAACAAAAAGTAAAAATTAATATGGAATCTTGTATTTAAGGCCCCTCCTAATGCCTTATGGACAGCGTGCTAAAAGTCTGGGAGCGGTACCTGCTTAGATTCCTGGCAGGGGCAAAAATAAAGTTGTAGCTTTCTCACGTAAATCGTCTCATTTTCTACAGCTGTTTGACGAAAGTAATGTTCTGGCAGGTCGAGTAAGCTACATACGGGGATGAGAACGTCATTCTCGTCACGTGACTCCCTTAATCGCAGGCGTGACCCAGGACTCAAGACACCGATAGCTGAAAAAATCTGATAAATCCGACCTTAAAGTGCCAATTAAATACATACATATTGTGTTTTCTCTTGTGCTTTAGTCACACTCTGAAAGGGAAATATGATTTTCCAACCGGTGGAATTAACGATACTAATTTTGTTATCCTAATGAAGCAATGAAATCATAACAAGTGCGATTTATTGAGATGATGAAAAATAAAAGAGATTTAACATCCTTTTGGATGCTTTTGAAATTGGGAAAGATCGAGTCAATGTTGGTCCAGCTGTTCCAGGTCGGATCTCCCTGTCAGGAAGTTCTCGAAACTGCGAGAAAAGACATCACCAAGAGAAGAGTTTTGCCAATATTTTGACAGGCACTCTATTCATATACCTGGCACGTGCATCCAAAAGGCAGGTGCCCTGTTGCCTATCTCTCCCCATCTCGTCTTCACTATGAAGACATTTGAGGGCAGAGCAAAGAGAGCTTCCCCCATTCTATTCTTCCGTTGCCGTGCTATTGTCGTCCACATTTTGAAACCCGTCGGTCTCTTATCCCCCAGTGGACCATCTGTCTATTTTCTGAACTGTTTTCACCCATATGTACTATATTGCGTGTTTCTTTTGCTCTGCTAAATGAGAGATGCGAAGAAGCATACGTCCTTTGTTGGTGGACATTAAGTTGTAGTTACTTCAATATTTTCTTGATTCGCTAGATGATTTATCAACTTCTTACCAGTTAAGAAAAGAAAAATGTATGACTAATCTTTAAGCATATTTGTATATTTACGTGAGCCCATTTAAAATGTCAAAATATTATCACGTTATTTTGTTATAATATAAACTCCGGAGAATGCTAAAAATTCTCTGGTTCAAAAGTGTTCCACAAGAGTTTGTGTAATAAATAATAATAATAATAATAATAATAATAATAACGTTATACATAATGTAAATTAAGAAAACTTGTAAAAACAATTGAATTTAATTTTATATTATTTGAGTATATAATATTTCATGAGGGTAAATCAGTAGTCAACTTTCGTTCTAATCTCTAGGTTAGGTTGATTGTCAGTGGGTTTACTGTACAGCTTTATGCACTTACCAGCCTTAAAATTACATCTCTTACTTTTCATATCAGCATTACACCTCATATTTGCTTGAGTTAACGCAATGAAAATATGGTTGCACTACTCTTCGTTTGCACCAAAAAAAAGGACAGGCTTGCGTAACCCTTTTTCTGTCATCTAAATGTGTATCAAAAGCTTAAATCCTTATAACACAATGTTTTTTCCTATGCGAAGAGTTTACCAGTGTATTGCACTATTGAAAAAACAGTCAGACAAGCTGGCTGGATGAGGAAAGAGCAACATATCCAGGCCTCATTCACTACTGTCCGCATTATTGAGCAATGTGCCCTGATTGTAACTGATGAATGACTATTGATGAAGCCAAACCATTTGCGCGTTAGTCAGGTTCTATATATGACAATGACAAGAAGAATTGTCAATATATTTTGTGGTAAGACAACGCGCATCCTCATGCCGCCACTCAAGAACTGCATCTGTATTTCGAGGTGTTAAAAACATTCCAGATACAGTTCTGATCTTGCCACGCCCGATTACCATCTGTTTGGTCTGGGGATGCGACATCGATGGCGATGTTTTCAAAACATCGATGCTTTTGTAGAAACATCGATGTTTTAAACATCCATGTATTAAAAAATGTTTTTGTAACATCGATGTTTTGTGACCTAAATTTTTTTTTCTTTTCCGATGTTATGTTTCTGAATGAAAAATGTCCAAGATCACAATATTGTTAAAGATAAAATATGAATTAATATCTGATAGTAAAACTGATATTCATTTGTTAGAAGCAAAGAAACGTTATTTGGACTACTTTCAACGACCAAACTCTCTCGCCCGAGATGATCTCCATGGCCCTGTATTTCCTCTTTCATCGTATTCGTTTCGCACATTCAGATATGGTCAACAAATATGCTGTGGGCGTAGACCCTTCTTCTCGAACCCTTATTCGGCGAATTGATGTACACTAACACTATCGAATTAAATTTTAATGCACACGAATCTAATGTTAAAGGTTACTAATGCAGTCTTCTACATCGATGTTGAAAAAATCGATGGTTTTTAGTCGATGTATTTTTAACATCGATATTTTAATTATGAACATCGATGTTTGTTAACATGAATGTTTTGTTATCGATGTCGCATCACTAGTTTGGTCCACTTAAATATGCTTTAAGAGGCCGAAGATTTGTCTGCGACATACAGGGGAGGAAGCAGTGCATACATACATTGCTGCCCAATTGAAAATCCTTCTTTCTGAGGATATCGGAAAGTTGTGCTATAACGGACCAAGAGCATAGAAAAGCATGCTGCTTAGGTTAATAAATGGACTCATAATACTTTTTATATTGTTGTAATTAATTTATTTGAGTGCAGGTTGCTCATTGAGTGCTGGTACTTTTTGACTTACCCTCTTATATTATACTTAACTGTATATTAATGAACATATTAAATTTTCACGGATTTTAGGACAGAATGCAGTTTTATTCGTATAAATGAATAGTTTTTTTTCTATTGTTTAATTTGTACTAGTATTGCTTTTCTAATTTCTGCCCTCGTTTTCGGGTCCTTTCACTGACGTATCTCGAATAGTAATTTTTATCTCTATTGAGCACAGACCATCTCATCGTAACTTTCCTACCCGCATCCCCACAGCACTTCAGCCTAAAGATCATCGAACATTCCCATCGATTAACTTGGCGCACATTTAAAATAAATTACTTGCTGGCAAGGACTCTGCAAATTACATTGGCCTGCGTTAATCATTGCCAACGAAATCCATTAGTGCTTCATCCGTGTTCAACAAAAGGTTCAACTCCACTTCGAGTCCTATTAATCTTTTTTCAGTAATCTGATAATTCACATCAGAAGTGTATGATACAAATTCTTAGATTTTCATGACGGGTTTCCTGACTGACCATCAACAGTGGGGGGGGGGGATGTTCAGATCAGTACATGGCGCTAACGACAGAGTCAAAAGGGAGCAAATATTCAGCCAGATACAGAGACTGTAGGGCATTCTAGTCCAGCCGAGTTGGTTGGTTGGTTTTAAGTGATTCTGCACGCGTCAATGGCTAAGGACCTTAGTCCCGTATGTGTAGTGCATTCCCCCCAAGAGGTAGCGGTGATCTTCCCCGCTGAATGGCGATATCCGGCACCGACCTGCCGTCGTCTAGCCCGGTTTTCCTCAACCGCTATCTCTTACCAGCCGCAGCCGGGGCAAACTCTAAGCTTCCGACTGGTCTCTGAGCATGTCTGGTAGTGTAGTGCATGTTAGTGTAAGCGTATGTAAGTAAAGGGTGAGGATAGGACAAGGAAGAGGAAGGAAAGATCGCGCGCGGTCCGTGGCCCATTTGTTAGGGTACAGCTCCGACATTCGCCTGGTTTTGATAGGAGAAATCTACCGATCAGAGCAGCCGTCCGATAGAATTCTCCTCTAGCTACTGAAGTCGACCTAACTGACAAGCTAGTGTCGTAAATTCTGCCACTGTCCTGACACGAACATAGGACCTCCGGGTCAGAGGCAGTTGTTGCCCTGAGCCGTCTCTCCCGTTGTCAGCTGACTATGAGCACATTGAAGTAGGGAAATAAAAGTTTATAGGTGCTGTGGTGCGTTATCGTTGGCATGTTTCATGAAATAATTATAAACGTCATTGCCAACAATTGTATTTATTGCATGAGCAGCTTTCGATGGCTTTGAATTGAATTTGCCTTATTTTACGTGGCGAGACTCGCGCCATCAGGCCCGCTCTTCCGTCTGACCACACAAATTTCGCTACGCTCCTTTCACCAACTAGGAGAGAAAGGAGGTATTTCTTGGGCGAGAAACAGGCGATTTGAATTTAGCTCAGAGGCGTCATTTAGGCTTGAGGATCTTTTACATGCAAGTAAATCTACGATCATGGGACAGCCGGCTTTACTTCCCCTCCGAAGGAAGGCGTATGAAGGATTTTTTTTTTGGCTGGAATGGAAGTATCATTCCATTCAGCAGACTACTGATGGTGATGGCTAAGCCATCCAAAGCTGCTCTTGCAATTAATACTATTGTTGGCAATGACAACGTTTATAATTATTTCAAACAAAAGTTTTCCAGAAGCAAATCCTAAAAAATCGCTCCACATCAAGGCAGGAGTGGCTGTCGTGCTCGTGCATATCTTGCAGCCCCCCTCGCCCTCCGCACCCCCCCCCCGCCCGCGCCTGAAGAGCCTGTCTTGCGCCGCCGCCGCGCCGCCGCCGCCGTCGTCCGCGCTAGCGCCCGCATGCCGACCGCCACGCACCACCCGCCAACTGCAGTGGGCCGAAACACACGAAAAGCGAGCATCACAAAGAAACACTACCAGAAATTGAATGCGTTCATTACAAGACATAATGGATCCTGAAGTAAAAAATTACAGATTAAAAAATCTAATACACATCAGCACAATCTGTGCCTCTTACTGCTCGATTCATTTGTTGCTTATTACGTTGAAAACGAATCATTGTGTGTGTTTTTTAAATTTTAAATATAGTAGGTATTTTACAGAGGTAATGAAAAGAACAGAAAGTGGAATTAAAAATACATTCAAGAACACGACAGAAAAATTATATATTTTGTCAATTTTGTTTCTCACACTTTAATTCTTGTATTAATAGATTTCATATAAAACAATACATCAAACTAATGTGTTTTAGTTATTTTCTTAAAAATTCAAGATTTATCACGACAATAACAAATTGTTATAATCGCGGCGTTTCCTCATTTTTTTTCACATGCTGTAATTTATTCTAGTACATTGTATTCCATTGGTCGTATTTCGATAAAATTATAATGTTATCAATATGGCCCGTCCTCACATTTAAAAGTGGGGAAAAATCAAGATCGCAGCTTGGAATACAATTAAGAATTATTTTCTTATTTCCTTTTTTTAACTGGAATAGTGCCGTTGAACAAACTAAACAATATAATTTTATCTGATAGAATCAGCTCTGACCGTACTGTAACATAGTTCACAAAAAATGATTTATATACTTGTTCGTAAAATAAATTAATAGTAAGGCTGACAAAACATAATGTACGTAGTAAAAGAATGTATTTCGTGCTGATATGATTTTGCTCGTTATTGACTTCCATGTCCTCGGCGTCACTTACCTTAATCGAGAAGATCGTGGTTAGGAGGGAAATATGAATATAGAGGAATGACGTTTCATCTCTTCTGGGGAATTATGAGAGGACATTTTGAAAGATAATTGTAGGAAGGAAACATGATAAGTTAGATGAAATCAAGATATTTCATACCAAGTCAAGTTAACATCTAGTTAATTAGTAAATAAGTAAATCCGTATCATTAAAATTTTGTAAAACATTAAATGCACGAAAGTATCATTAAATTTATGTACCACAGACGTTAACTGGCTCTATTGACCTCGGGCAATAAAAATCCCTGGAGCCATACGCCCATAGGTTTGTTTGTCGCCACTCGATCATTAGAATCGTTATGTGATTGGTGCAATTAACTATTATTTTCCTCGTAGGATTGCGCCACTCATCTTATCGGCCACGTGCCGCAACGCTTCTTCTGGCAAAATAAAATTCTACTTTTACACCAGTATCTTAAACTATAACTATAAGGGCTTCGGGTAGCTCTCTGGTCAGCGTGCTCGCTTTCCATGACGCGCTGCCGGGTTCGATTTCCGGACGGAGCAGAAAATAATGTGCGCTTTCCTTGCAATGTACCAGTATCAGTTGCTGTGTGACGATGATAAAGCTCTCTTGTTAGGTTGAGAAGACCTGATTACGGCGTAGGGAATAAGGATGTTTGTGTTATATCCGTCGAACAGGATAGCCGAGATCGCTGTCATAGCGATCTCGGATCGAAGGACTGCGGGTTCGAATCCCTCCTCTGGCATGGATGTGTTTGTGATCGTTCTTTCTCCCTTCACCTTTCTTCATCATCCTATCACTTCATTAAAGAAGTATTAATGATTCCCTGCACGATCAGGAGGCACTTGCCCTAAATGGGATGGCAGTTGGCTAATTAAGAAAAAAACGTTCTATCCCCACGTACCCTTTAACCCATGCCGCAAGTCCGGGTCGCCGCTGGTAGATGTTGGTCCATAAGAAGCTGTTGTGCCCAAAGCCCGTACATCGTAACCATTAAATACGTTATTTTTTTATTTCATCGCGAGGGGTTGGTGCCACTGTGCGCCCGGCCGGCCGCCAGCCCTCGTCCCGCGCGCAAGGGCGGCTCGGCCGGCCGGGGGAGCGCAGGGCGCCCAGCGGAGCGCGCGCCTTTAATTGGAGCGTCTGGCTGCTCTGATATTGAGTCGATTGCCGCCGCCCCCGCCCACCAGCCCCGCGCCGCGCGGCGACTCGCGCCCTCTGCGAGCCACCCCGACCCGCGCACGATGGGTCCTAACCAACGAGAGCTATATACAACACAGGGTGGCTCAAGCGCCGCCATCTTGAAGCCATGTTTTTTTGCAGTCGAAGCAGCGCCCTCTGGGCAATCATTCAATTAAATAAATATGTGGTACTTGAATTTTAAGTAATAAAAGTCGAAATCTGTAGTAGAAACCAGAACTAAGAAAGGACTTACAAAAAAAAAGATATATATGTGGTGTGATTACTTCTACTCGTATATTTATAGTTAACCGCCAAACATACTGAATGCATTGTGAATGTTATTTATCATATTCATTAATATGATTCAAATTACATGTGAAGTGAAAAAGACAACAATATAGAAATAAGGTTTGATACAAACACGTCGATTCAGTAAAACAACAGGCATACACCGCCACCAAGCCACTACTCTTATGTTTTGACTTCCAAAAAACTTGGTGGCTCCTAGTTCTGGGAGCGTCCGCCAAGAGCGCTGTTACCAGACGGACAGCTCAGAGACGCTCTCTATGTCTGTAGGTTAACGCTCTAACTCGTTGGTTCTAAGGAAGGCTGTTGAAGATAAACGGAGATACATTTGAAATAAAAACATAAACACAAACAATAAAAAAAATCAAATAAACTAGTTTTCATGCAGAAGCAAAAATGCTGCTGTTAAAAATGAAACAAAATGGTTTTCTAAAAAGCAGGCATTCTACTCAAAAGCGACGTATAAAATACGTGCATTATTCAGCCAAAATCGAATCTCTCATCGTTTTAGATGGTTTCCGAGTTTCTGAGTATGTCACGAAGCCACAGACACCTCTCACATGGCCGGTCGCTGCAAAGATTTTTTTTATTTTGAATTTCTGCAGGCTTTGGAAATAAGTAATATTGAGAAAACGAAACCAAGACCTAATTCCGTCGCTAATGCAAAAGTTTCTCCACACCAGTGCACGTGCGGCAGATATGAGCAGTTTCTTAGACTTTGGTAGGGAAAGATCTCATTCTCCGCATTGTTATCTCAGGAAAAGTCAGAAGTAAAGATAATCTAATAAATTTAATAAAGCAATTATATTATTAGTTTTTAGCAACGGCAACCTCGCAAAACGAGCTCACATCCAGTACATCAGTATTTCGTCCACTGTGGCAAATGTTTCTGTGAATCATTAGACGAAAGGGAAGACTGTGACTGTTGCACTGCACTGTAGAGAGAGCTAGCCATTGTTTTTTCGGTGTAATCGGGCTGTGAAAAGTGTTAACTTACAATATCTTAAGAAATTAATTTTGTTTTATTTTCAGGACGCTCAAAAAGGTGTGTAGTTTTCATGACAGCTCAGAAGGTGGCTATATTACGTTTTGTACAATAATAAAATATTTTTTTAATTTAAAAACTTTCTTGAAGAAAATGTACTACACAACGTTTGATTGATATGATTTATTTAGTCATAGAACAGTCAAAAACTGTACGTGACGTGTGAAGAAGTACCATCTGCTATCATTTGAAAATTAGACATTTTCCCTCCCGAATTGAAAAACAAACTTCTTTACATCGGTAAATGAACTCCAGATTTGATTTTCTTGTAATGCTAATAAAATAGGATAGTAACACGCTTCTGGCTTTACTCCTACCACTACTAGCAAAAGGAGAGTTCAACAAAACATGCGAATAGTGAAGCTACATTTAAGTTCAGAAGCAAAACAAGGGGCCATGGATCACGGAAACCGGCCAAAAAGCGATGTAGAAGGGGCACCTTTCGTGAATATGTTTTCTTCTCATCATTAGGTACTCAAGTTTGTAGAGTGTATGACCTTTGATTAGACAAATTTTTACATATTGATATTTTAAACTCGGCCGTGAGTCGCATGGCTTGGTTAACACCCCACACCAGGCACGAATGTGTGTTCTGCTGCGAACGTTGTTGAGTGTCAGACTGGATTCAGTTACTTACTCAATTTGACTGTCAAGATCAGCATTTCGGTCCACTGTGGGCCCTTCGTCGCCCCCCTCCCTCTTCAACTCACCGTCGTCGCCTGCGCCCCCTGCGAGCTATCGCCCCTCGGAGCCGCTCGGGATCTGGAAGGAGCTGCGCGTCAACGTCTCCGTAAATATCCACGATTTAAAAGCTTTGTTTCCTTTGATGACTGCAGCGTAAAAGGAATATTACTTTCTTCGGATTTTATTGCAGCCTGCGGCTGATGGTTTTACAGCACGCTGGTTGCCGTAGCAGGGTGCTCGAGCAAGTTGGATTTTTCTCAAAGTAACCCAAACGACTTTGAACGTTATTGTCATTGGTGGATCCTTTTAAATATGCGTCACTAATTCTTTATAGACAGGTTGCTTCTTAGTTTACAACTGAAGTTTCATGTCCATGAGTATACGAATCATTTGGCTCGCTGTCGCCGGCGTTTGATTGGTAGTAGGGTCAAAGCCGACCGCATCTTGGATGAGAATTCGAAAGGGTGGTCGCTCTGATCCGTCGTTACCTCGGTTTCCTCAAATACGAGTACATTCGAGTGCAGTTTAAGTTGTTCCCTAAACAACTGACCAGGGACATGTCCTTCTTTACCGGTTTTCTAATCACACATATGTTGTTTTAAGCGCTTCCCAATCATGAGCCATTCTTACCTTCGATGAAAGAATTTTGCAGGTAGGCGGACATTAGTTATTGGTAGTTTCAATTTTGGTTCTGCTTGAGGAAACTAAAGAAAGGCGTATTTTGAAGAAAATATGTTGAAAATTGAAAAATACCCAGTCCTGATCTTTCTAATTTCATGAAATTAGTAAATAACAAAACAGACTGCAAAACAGAGTCACTGAGAAAAGCGAAAACGGTGATTTCTCTTTCCACCTTCAGCAGATCCTATTCACGTTTTTTTTTACAATGGTACTTCTGTTCAAGAATTTTTTGTGTGGAATACTAATAATAGTAATAGTAATAATAATAAATAATATCAATAATAATAATAATAATAATAATAATAATAATCCGTACACAAGTGACCTTTATTAAAAAGAAATAAATTAAAAATAACTCAGGGCAAATTAATTATGCCCGACTCAATATCTTTATTAATTAGAAGACAAATTACAATAGATGATCGACAATGGAGAGTGAATGGCGCACACTGCCAAATCAGACGCGGATCCACGGGGAGTAAAATGAGTGAAATTTCCCTCCGTAAAATTTTCCGATCACTATTAATTGGAACGTTCCACGAAACTTTCAAGCAAAAACATTATCGATCATTAAAACTAATAAAATCGTATGCAGCGTGGCCAGCGACATTTTACAAAATCTATAATATGACACATTCGACCAAGGAATTTTTAATTTCCTCACCCAAAATTTGTCTTTGGATTCGCCCCTGGCCAAATTGAAGCTTGCGATGCGCTTTTCCCCCAAAATCCAACGTGGCCACGTAGTGGATATCTCCTCAATCTCCGCGGAACGACTTCCGTGTACAAAATCGCCGCGGCGAAGACGCGACCTCTGCCGGAGGTCCCGCAAACGCGGGAGCCATTGTGCGCGAACTCCCACCGCGAGCGCTTATTAGTGGGGAATGCAGGCTACGCACACGCGCGGCTGCCGCTGTCGACGGCGCCATTAGCGCCCCGCCACGCCACTTCCGCCCCGGCCAGCCCCGCCACACTCCGCGATCCTCCTAGTAAGGGCGCCGGGCCGCAGGCGACAGCTACGGCCCGGCCCGCCGCTCGGGAGATAGGGATGGCAAAAACCTTCGATGTTTTTCAAACATCGGATATTATGATATCGACGGTTTTTGCTTTCCGATGTTTTTCAATCGAATCTTTTGCTTACGATATAATGTTGACAGAAACATTGCTTACGATATATTTGACCAAAACCTCATGATATAAAATAAATTTTCAACCGAGAGAAGTACGCGTCAGAGCGTAGGCGCGCAGAATTCGCAATCGGGAGGGTTCCGGTTTTTCCCCGGGCCGGCCATCCATGATTCGGGGTTTTCGTGGGTTTTGGTCACATCGTCACAAGAGGCGGAATGCCTGGGGATGATTCCAAAATTCCACCTCCTACTACCCACACCTAACATCTTCCACAATCAAATGCGGCTGTTCTTCCCAACAATAATAAAATAATAATAATAATAATAATAATAATAATAATATAATTTTTTCAGTGATTTTGGATTTGCTGCGCCAATCAAGCAGGGCCATTGACAACTGTCCATTGGTTGTCGGGATTCCCTCAGATCCGGCTGAAACGCGATTGCTATTCGCCATTTTGCTCCATTGTTGTTTTCCCTTTTTTAGTTATTATTATTATTATTATTATTATTATTTATTATTATTATTATTGTTATTC
>BOPP01000108.1:3292494-3314841 GCA_017312745.1 Gryllus bimaculatus
CTAGAAAAAGGATTCTGGGAGTTGCTTGGGGTGGTCGGGGCAGTCGTGCGGTGTCGCGGGCCTAGAACAACAGGTGGTAGAATTGGAGAAGTTGTAAAATGGGTTTGGGACTTGAAGAGGCTTGGCCGGTAAGCGTGGGAAGGAAGTTTAATGTTGCAAGAAAATAATGTATATGAGTTGTCATTACCAAAAAAATATTATTTATTATAATAGCAGGCATTATTATAATAGCCCAATTAATATGCAAGGGTAGCAACAGTGGCAGTAGTAGCCAGCGTGTTCGATGTGCGTAAACGCGCATTATGGGGTTTGTGGGTCTTCGGCCGGGTGGCAGTCGTCGATGGGTAGAAGAATCGCGGAAGTGTTCCTGTAGCAGCAGTTCTGGGGACATTGGTAAACGCGATATGGGAGTTGTGCGGGGTTGGCCGGGGCAGCCGTGGGGCTAGAAGGATCGCGGTAAGTGTGTAGCAGCGTTGGGGACTGGTAAACGCGATATGGGAGGGTTGTGGGCGGACGTTGGCCGGCGGCAGTCGTCTGTGTGGTAGAAGGGATCCGGATGTCTGTAGCAGCGTTCGGGACATAGGTAAACCGATATGGGAGTTGTGGGGTGGCCGCGGTCGGCAGCTACCTAGTCCTCCCGATGTGGGTAGAAGGATCGCGAGTGTTTAGCAGCGTTGGGGGACGTGGTAAACGAGATATGGGGTTGGGGTTGGCCGGGGCAGCCGTGTGGGTAGAAGGATCGCGGAGTGTGTAGCAGCGCTGGGGACGTGCGTAAACACGATATGGGAGTTGTGGGATGGCCGGGGACCGTGTGAGGTAGAGGATCGTGGAGTGTGTAGCAGCGTTGGACGTGGTAAAACGCGATATGGGGTTGTGGGTGGCGGGCAGCCGTGTGGGTAGAAGGATCGCGAGTGTGTAGCAGCGTTGGGGACGTGGTAAACGCGATATGGGGGTTGGTGGCTTGGCCGGGGCAGCCGTGTGCGTAGAAAGGATCCGCGGCCAGTGATGTAGCAGCCGTGGACGTGGTAAAACGCGATATGGGGGTTTGTGGGGTTTGGCCGGGCAGCCGGTGTGGGGTAGAAGGATCGCGGATGGTAGCAGCGTTGGGGACGTGGTAAAACGCGATATGGGGGTTGTGGGGTTGCGGGGCAGTCGTGGGGTAGAAGGATCGCGGAGTGTGTAAGCAGCTTTTGGGGACGTGGTAAATCCGGCGATATGGCGGGTTGTGGGTGTTGGCCGGGGCAGTCGTGGGGTAGAAGATTCGCGGAGTGTGTCTAGCAGCGTTGGGGACGTTGGTTAAACGCGATATGGGGGGTTTGGGGTTGGCGGGGCAGTCGTGTGGGTAGAAGGATCGCCGGAGTGGTATGTAGCAGCGTTAGGGACGTGGCTAAAAACGATATGTAGTTGTGGGGCTATGGCCGGGGCAGCCGTGTGGGTTAAAAGGATTGCAGCCCCTGCAGGCCCCTTCAGGCCCCTGCCGGGCGGCGGCGCGACAGGAACCGCGCGAGACGGGGGCCCCGCGCATCCGGGGGGCGCCGACGGCCCCCCTTGCACGCGCCTCACGGGCCCCGGACAGGAGCAACCTACCGAATTTCTCTTGGAACACGTAAATCGCTGCAATGCGGGAGGGCCAGGGCTGGGAGGGAAGTTCAATGTGGAGACAAATGGAAAAGTGACTCTGTGGGATTGTCAGCCTCTGGATTGCGAAGGGGGAGGTCTCTGTATACAATCCGTTGCTTAAGTTTCTGGGTATGAGTCCAAAAAGCTCATTGAATATACGAATGCATTTTTGACTGAGCCGGGAATACTAGTTTGAAAGTTACATCATCCATTGCTCCTAATGGCACTGTAAGAGCAAAGGAACCAAAGAAGTTTCTGTCAATATGAGAATTACCCTTAGTGCACGATATTGGAACTTCCAAGTGTGTTATCTGCCGTTTGGTTGGTGTACTCATTGCGTTTTCGTTCCTTTGGTCGCTATGCATTTTTGGTAGTCTCTCCTACTATTGTTCGGCTTGAGTTATCGGTTGTCGTTTTGTAAATTAAAACTAATATTGCGATTAGGCATATTATATTTATGAAGCCATATTCAACGATATATATTGACGATATATAATTTCAAGATCTACATTTCTTTAATTCTTATCACGTAGTCACTCAGCTTATTCAACAACAGAGAGACTACTGAGCTCATTCCCGTCCGAACACGCCCACAAGGGGAGGGACAAGAAACTGTGTTTTTGATGTAATACTGTTCCGAGACAATCTATTTTTTAACAAATTCTAAAACAATCATGCTATCCCGAAAGCCGCATAACTACTCGATTTGAATTCTTCCACAGAATTGCTGTAGCACCGGCTTGCAATGCTTCGGATTTGTGAGTTCAGGGAGTGCATTTGAAGGTTAGGGTTATTTTTATTGAGTGATTACTTATTTCCAACGTTGTCCCTAAACATAATATTGTAAGAATTTATACAATCCTTTTCGGAAAGCATGTGCAAATACTAAAATGAATTATCTAATAGAGCAACTCTTTATAGCAATGCTCTGCACGTCGCATGACGTGCGAACGATAGATGACATTCATCGAATATCAAAAAGAGAATATCAAAAACGTCAATTTCAAAGTGCTTTCAACTAAAATCGCAACATACTTACTTTTGATCCAAGAATGATATGTGGATATAACATTTCTACAAACAAAAATCTTGATGTACATTTTTCTTGAGTTCTAGAAACTTGAAAACAATGTATGTTTATTAATGTTTTTATGTAAATATTACCACTAAGTGCAATTAGAAAGCAATAGGGAGCTTTTTTTTATACCACAGGCGTCAGCACAGTTTGCGAACAAACGTGAAATGAATGAAAATCATGTTTCTCACCGACTATGCCCCGAATTTAGTTTGGCATATCTGTGTGTCAAAATAAGTGGTATCATGACTGGCCAGAGTTAACCAGTATCTGATCGAAAATTTGCCCTGGGTGTGAATTCCCTCTGCGGAGAGAAAAAGAGTAGAATGATTTGCACTCTCCATCTTCCATTACAGTCTTTGGAGGTGCTCCTCCTCGTGCCGGCGTTCCAATTCATTTACAGATCTGAAGAATGAGTGTGAGACGGGAAAAGAAGTACAGATTCGGATTGAATCATAAAATTCCATGAAGGCCAGGTTCGCAACGCCCTTGGTGTCGTTAGCTCTAGGAGCCCCACACGGATCCCGTCATTGTTTGAATATGTAGATACGAATTTCAGACGAACATTGGACGCACACGTATTAATTTTTTCTAATGTTAACGTGTCAAGGGATATTGATGGAGCTGAACATTTCTGATTAATGTGCAACATTTGCAACTGTGCCACGATTCGCCACCGGTTACAAACGTCATAAATACATTAATATGAAATGTTTACTTGCAGATTTGTTTGATTCGATTTAATTTTTTGAAAAAATTGTAAAAAAACTATATGCAACGTATGGATGCGACGTATTATGAAGCAAAAGAAAAAAGCAATCCAAATATTTTACTTGCATTTCAAGTATCATTGGAAATTAGCCCATGGATTCTTGCACAAGTCAACATAACCTCTGCATTTATCAAAACAATTATGGAGAAGGATACACATTTTCAAGAAAATATTATAGAGAATTGTGCATAAATGTTCCACTAGCTCTTCGATCTTACAAAGCTGTTTCACTTGTTTTAAATTTGATTCAATTACTATAATTATATAATTGTAAGTATTAAAGCGTGTATTGCTTATTTGAAAATTCACGTCATCCGTTAAAGGTGTCTCTTTTTAAAAGAATAGTGATTTTAAGAACAGTATTTCAGTCAGCACTGCAATGAATGATGACTGATGATTGGCGACTAATGATTAATTCAACGTGCTCAATCTTTCACTAGGTTCACTTTTAGTTTATCATTTAGCTATGACATCCATCATCCGACCTGTATTTAGGGAACAAGTTTTTGGACAAGAATAAATGGACCATATATGCCATTATAAAATGCAATCCATTTAAATTTCAGAGCAAATACGAAGAAAAAAAAGAACTCACCAATAAAAGAATAATATTTTTCATCGTCTACTGCACTCAGCTCTAGTAAAAATATACTCTATTACTTGTAGGTTTCAGAATGTAATTGTAGACGTGGGCTCAGTTACATCATTGGAGAAAGAATTAGTCGATGCAAGAAACATCTCTTAGTTGCGTCATTCCTTCATTATCTTCAAAGTTAAATCTTCGTTCTAATGGATAAAGGATTGAAAAGCTGAAAGATACTTACATGTATGCACACATACCAGAACATTCATCAATCTGCATCCGTTAATGTCGACTCGCACTTCCCTTGCCTTGTTTCACATAGATACTCTCCTATGAACCCTTTTGGCTTACTTTTATTTGTTACCTGAACGGAATTTTCATCACACTAACCGTCAAGTATTCAATGTGTATAAAACTGAAACTGACGGAAATTTTCATACCCCAACATATTGGCGTAACTCCTGTTCTGGGCCTGAATTTGCAACAACCGATGACGTATTCGCACAACACTTTTCAACTGTTTCAATTTCCTTTCTTAATAATCTCGTAGATAAGTCACAGGGGAAAGAAAACATGAAAATAAATAGTACATCCTTTGCTAGGTGAAATTCACTTAAGAAGAGAAAATAATCCACGAGGCCGCTTGAAAGAAGGATGTAAGGAAGAGAGTTTGTGTGCATTGAAGTAATGAATATTTTGATTGCTGTATGCTATTAGAAGATAGCATATTTTCATATATTCGTATAGCTTTGAGAAAGTACTATTTACTTCTTTTCTCTATAATATATTCACCCGAGAGACGTTTTGCATAATGAAAATGTAATTAGAACGTCTTCTTCACCAAGCATAAAAATTAGAACAGACTCATAAATAGTAATTTTCACTCTTACAGTGAACATGAGAGAGCACTCTGGGAAGGTTTGGTGCGTTCATAGTCGATTTTTATCTTCTTTCCACAGCTTCTGGTAGAGAGTAGATACCTCGTATCCTTTCAAGAACTTGTTTCCGCTTTCTGTAACGCACTGGAATGGAAATTATGGTTATAGAATTCTCACAGTACCCTGAGAGTAACAATATAATATTAAGAATACGTTTTGCGCATCACTGTCAGTATGGTTCCGCAATAATGTTGGCGCAATAATAATATTCACATTAAGATGAATGTCTGGGTATTTTCTTTAATTACAACAGGATTTCAAAATACTGTACAATTTTTTAATGTGGGACAATAAGGGATTTTTTTGTAAATTTATTTTGTAATTTTTTTTAAAAGTAAGATATGTTCATGAATTTAACAAATATTTTATTGGCCTTCCCATTTTTAGAGAGATGCACGATTTACAAAGTGTGGCCACATATTTTTAAATCATTTTATATTACCATCATTACACAAAAAAACTTGTACTTTTCAACAGAAATAATCTCTTAGTTCTCAGTATATGGCTTGGAAAACAAGCTTAAGCAAGCAACTCCGATACAAAGCTCTTTAACTGACTATAAATCATGATCCAACGATTTCTGAAAATTTCATTGTGCAATAAAATTGATTATACCAAAAGAATTATTGATTAAATAGGAAATTGGAATAATTCATCTTCTTTTTTTGAATTTCTCATGTTTCTTTAGAATTTCAGATACGTTATACATGGATGTATACGTTTGGATATGTTATACATTTCCAAAGTATCTCATTTGTTTCACATGCATTATATTTTGATATTGAAAAAATTTAAAAATACTTTTTTCTCTAGAAGTATTTCAAATATTATTGTTAAATCATTAGCATGGAGCTGTGTGTAAGAGTACAATAACATTAATAAACCGCTAAAGTGTCTGATGGAATATCAATTTCACCAGCCTCATTCTTTTGCCATGCAATTAGGAAACGTTACATCGAGATGCGGTTCCTCTACCATAACTCTCTGGAATGCAACTACCTAATTGAGATGAAGCCATGTTTTTGTGCGATTTTTAGATCTAAAGTTTCCTGTCTTCTCTAATTCTCCCATTTTAGAAACAAAATGAGATCTCTTTTCATGAAATCCAATGCATGAGTGTAACCAATATAAGTGAATGACTAACACGCTAGTCACTTCCTCCTTCGACTAGAAGCAAATTCCCTAAAAATTATATTGACCATTCCTTATGCATTTATTTTTCAAGTTCTTTGCAGTCTTGAACCTTTATTATCATTCTATACTATTAATATCTTTATTTATTCTTATATTGATGTATGAAAAATATTAAAACACATACAGACATTAGAATCAAAGCAACTAAGTTAAAAAGTTGACAATAATTCGACGTTTTAACAATCGCACTTGAACTAATCTTGCTTTCAACCCTACTATCACGTGCTACGATACTTTCAATATATCTTGCTTTTAAGTTCCACTATCATGCAAGATGAACACCTCTTGTGAAAAACAGTATGTTCCGCTGAATTCGAGAGAGACATGTTGGCGGTCTTTCTCCGCGGGGTGGCTTTTGCATAGCGTGATCGCCCGTGCTTCAACTGCTTGGGAGGGGGGCGCCAAAATTTAAAAAAATACATTTACACTTGTAAAGTTTTAAAATTATTTTCGTATCGTAAAATAAATTGTTAATTTATTATACGATTTCAAAGGTTTTCTTAAATATGTTGGCTTTTTGTGGGGGGTGGCAAATTATACCCGGGCGTCAAACACGCAATGGACTGCTCCTTTGTGTCTTCGTCTGCTGTTAAATCATAGCAACTCCTTCCAGCGTGCATATACAACGAACATCAATCACGCAATGTGACCTAATGCGCACGAGCGTAGTAGCGTTCTGTGAGGCCAAAAAGTACACTCGCGTCCGGAAGATCGCCCTGCTTTTCGTCCTTTTCTACGGGAGGTTCTACGTTAGTGTTCTCCAAACCATGTCGATGAGCCACAACTCTATCTGAATTCGTATTTTCGGTGTTTCTTGTTTCTTCTTGCGTAACCTCGTCGTTGTTTTGGTCCCCTTCGCCTTTCCGCGTTCTGCTCCTGTTGGGTCTCATTCTGTGGCGGGATGTGCCTAGCAGAATAAAGAAAAATGGTTTTAGTTTGTAAACAAATTGTATGTAGTAGTTTCAGCTATGACAAAGTGGGGTCTGTGTAATTCAGAGGTTAGGATGAAAAAAATGTAATCTGAATGATGAGGTGGATAATTATTGGCTTTAAGTTAATTATTAACATTTGAAATAAGACATGGAATGATTGACCGTTTGAACGACCCTGAAGTTAGATCCCATTTGTATTATCATTGTGATAAATTACAGATGCACAAGAAAAGGTTTCTAATGGTCGAATTCGACTATTGTTTCGGACAGATCCATTTATATTGTATCTATAATTCTCCCTTTGCCATTGAAGGCAAAAAACAAATCCAATCTTCTGCATAGTAGGCTACACATCGTATACTACAATAATTTATTCGTAAAAAAATGTATATTATTATGAAAGGGTTTACACTAAAAGAATAAACACGAGACATTTTACTTTCGTGTCCACTACACAATGCTTTTATATTATTTTTTTGTTTTCTCTTACCTAATCGCAGGTATATATTTCCTTGGCAAATAAATGTTTTACTTACATTTTACATGACCCTTATTTGGCAGTAATTCGTAAATACTTACAAGAAGCGAAGAAAAGAACAGAAAAACTAAGGGAATGAAACGGTTTTTATCACGAATAGGTTCATAGCTTTGCTGCCAGAAATCTTTTGCATAAAATTCGTCTACGACTAACCCAAAAAGTAAAAGAAATTTAATTTAATTATAACCTAATTTTAATAAAATTAAGATTTACGTTTTGTGAATTGAATGAATATTAAACTCCACAAAACACAACAGTAGTTTCAGCGTTTTGTAACAAAATAAAAGAACTTCAGTTAGAAGGTTCTCGAAAGAAAACAACTAACAACTTACATAGAGCAACAAACCCTACATCGATAAGTAATTGTATAATAATAATAATAATAATAATAATAATAATAATAATAATAATAATAATAATAATGTGGAAATTCTAATATTAATTGCCATTGACGAAAATATCCTACCAAGCGTCTTGGAGCTCGTGAAACTGTTAACCAGCTGTCATTTACAACTTTAAGCTAAAAATAGGAAACAGAAAGCGAAGAGAGACGCAAAGGCTGAAGGAGGAATTGAACATCTCAGTTTTAATTTTCGCACCTGGTCGCCGTCTTCGAGATGATGATCCTTGTCCATCTCCTGCAACTGATTCCTTCTTATCGGATCCCAGGCCTTCAAAATCACCGTCTGACCAGTCGTCTTTAAAGCCGTCGAATAGACCGCCTCCGCTATGAACAGCTGCGAAGTCATCTGTAGTAACAGAAAAACAATTAGAACAAAAAGTGATCTATGAGGAAGGAAAGATATGGTTCTTGGGGGAAAGTACACTTAGAAACGCCGAACGAAAATACAGGGTGCGCCAGAGAAATTTACTTATTTGAAAAAATTCCCGCGCGGTGAGTATATTATATACCGTTAGAAAAGAAGCTCTCGACTGCGAAGGCCCGCTGCTCCCTAGTCCACAGCATGATGGCAACTGACTGGAAGGAGAAAAAAACTTGGGAACTTCCCCCTCCAGATACGCCCCCTCTCGCCCCTCTAACCGCGCAACTCACCGCGCGGGAATTTTTTCAAATAAGTAAGTTTCTCTGGCGCACCCTGTATTAGAGAAAATCTAAAAGTGCAGCACCAAAATATTTTATTCAAGAGCATATGGAAATTCCTCAAATGTTGATGATGACTTAAATGCACTTCCTCTACAAATATAACCTTTCATCGACAGTAGGAGAATGAAGACTCTTGGCTGACCTCCTAACTGATTGAAGAAATAAATAAATATCTTTTGAAAAGAGAAGACAGAGAGGTTTGTTCCTTACGAGTATTTCCTTATACTGGCAAGAAACCAGAACTCATTCATTAACATGTTTTCATGACATGACTTGCCTGTCCGGGAGACGCCGTCTAGTCACAGAAGCCAATGTTTCGGCCGTCATGCCGCGACCCTCCTCGGGGCTAAATGCTTGTCTGCTGAGCTCAGGGGTCTATTTGTCCAGCACTGACCGACAGGTCCTAAGGTTCCAGTCTCGGCTATGGCAAGATTTTCGACACTACCTACGTAGCCAGGTCGACTTCAGCCGCTGTCTGGAGGAGAATTCTAGCCGTTGTCTACCTGGATCGGTAGTTTCCTTTGGTCTGCCCACCCAAACTCCGGAGCAGAACAGAAACAATCGGAGCATGGACCGCGTGCGATCTTTCATTCGCCTTCTTTGTCCTATCTTCATCCATTACCTACATACACTTTCTACACTTACATGCACTGCACTACCACAAATGCCGGGAGACCATTCGGGAGCGTAGATCTGGCTGGGGCAAAGCCTCACTGGGAGAAGATACCTGGTTGGGAAAACTCCGCAACTCCAACTAGTAGGTGTGCGCCAGATTTCGACTAACGACCTTAGCTGTTAACGCGTCCAAAATCACTAATCAATCAATCTTTTTTTCCCGGTACGAGCTAAGCCGATTTGCATAGGCCTCTCACTTGAAAGAAGACTATTTTCTCAGGCTTTATTTATGCAAATTCTTGCCATCTATGTTTGAGGACTACTGGGAAAGATGATGGTAAGGCACAATGTACAATGCTCCATCAACATAGAACCCTGTAAATTTGGTAATGCTGAAAAGAAAATTACCTCCCACGTTTCCTTGTAACGAATTCAAGGGGGGAATTGGAATTTTGAATAAAAGTTACCTCGAAAAGGTAGCAGGCGTACATGCATCACATAGTATACGTCATTGTTTCATGATATTGAGCTCTTTTGAGTATCGTGGCTTGGGTGATCAGAAAGGACAAGAACCTTAAAACCTATGAAAAATTAAATTGATTATTGGATATTTTATTTAATTTCATCGCACATGTCTCTCTTTCACTTAATAACTTTAAGTAATGTAAGATCGTTAATCCACGCCCAATACCGAGTCTCTCTGATGTAACAAAATATTCATGACCTCGTTTGATGTTGATTTCCAGTACAAAGCTATTTTCTGTTTGAAAAAAAAAGATTTATAATGTGAAGAATTATCACACTATCCTGCAAGTATTAAATAACAATCGAAAACGAAAAGTGTCAGCTTAATAATCACATTCCATTCACCCTCCCTGAGCGTGTGCTTGTGTCATTGTTACGTTCCTTAGTTCGTCCCCACGTTGTGTACCTCCAACTATTCCACTTCCGACACAAAGTGTCTGTCACGCCCCCTTGCCTTTCCTTACGGCTCCCTCGCGTCCATTAAGTAATGGTGCGGGGAAGAGGAAATGTAATCTCTTAGAGCCCCCTCCCATGTAAAGTCATTAATACTAATCAACTCCATTAATAATTGAGGATGTCACATATCTACTTTCTCGCACTCCCTTCAACCACCACCTGTCTAGTTAGATAATATAGAGTTTAGAATTCATTTACTAGAGAGGGAAAGTGAAAATTCAAAACATACCTTAAGGAATGAAAGAAGGTATGCAGTTACATTTGGTTTTACTAAGATCCATTAGTGTATTAAATCAAAATTGTTGTAATTGCTAGTGTAATTTATTGTAAAAATTGTGTGAAAGGGTTGGGAAAATATAATCTAAAAGTGGTAATTATTATTTTATATCTATTCTTTGTTGTAATTGATTTATTATAATTGAATTTGTTATCATTGATAGTGTGATATACTGTAAAATATATATGAAAAGGTAGTGGAAAATGTAGCGTGTGAGTGAGTGTTTTTGCCTTCGATATATTTTTCGCTTTACAACCATTATTTATGTGGACTTCCACCTGGATTCATTATTTTAATTGAATACATTAACTCAGCAACACAATGAAATACCACATTAAGAAATTGGACATTTTTCAAGCCGAGTGTTTTATTTAAAACCTTCAAACATTTTAAACAGAAAGGGGAAATTAATGTCCCACAAGGTATTGTATGACGCATAACGCCTCTTTGGGTCTCTTCGATTGGAGATCAAAGAGAAAACAATGAAAAATATGGATACAAATTAATTAGAAAAGTAGCGCAATATATCAGCGACTGGTTTTTGAAACTGTTAATGCAGACGTAAGTAAATCTGTGGTGAGTTACACGGCTGTAATTGGAACATAATACGAATGACATTTAATTTTTGTAAATAACATTCTGGTCGCTAATAACTTGATTTGACCACATTCCTTTAAATAAGTAAATAAATAAAACATCGTAGCCATGGAATTAAATGTAGAGATTAAAGAACAATGAGAAATAAAGAAAAATGTGATGGTTTATTTCTCATTAATACGTTGTTTGTAGAATTTGGGCAACTATTTAATTTGTGTATTCTTCAACCAATATTTTATTACATGGATAATTTATTCGCATTGTTATAACCAATTTCAATGATCTTGTTTTTTATTTATCTTGGTTTATAGTATGAGTTGGAGGATGCGTAAAAAACGTGTAAACTGCCTCAACTCTACATAGAAGAAAAAAACTACATTCAATACAAGTGCTATTAACTAGACGTACATCTTACTAAACTCTACACTCAAGGAAGTAGCTCCTGAACGGTTTCTACTAGAAAGTACTAAAAACAGCACGTTGACTTCTAGAATTATTGAGTGATGTGAGACTAGTGAACTGTATTTCTGGAAATGTGATAATCCCTCATCCACGATACGTTAGACTATGGTTTAGATATGATAAAAGAATAAGGTTTGAAGACAACAGGTACGATAAACTGGTTCCTTGGTACACCATATTCCTTTCCTGTAAATCTTTCAAATTCCTTTTGTAATATGCATTGCTGTGCGTGATAGTTTCTTTAACCTTTCAACTATGTCTTAATCATTTCGAGCCCAGTTAGCTTTACATACCCAACCAGACTATTCACGAAACTGTTTTTTTTCATAGATTTTAGTATCCATAATTTGGAAGATATTTCTAATTTTTATTTTTTCCCCCAAGGGCTTTTTACAGTCGATCGCCGGTTACCCTTTACGTCCTGATGAGACACGTATTCGATCATACAATACACAACACACTTGCGGGCTCCACTGATCTCCAGCAGAATGCGAGGCCCTCCGACAACATGTACATGAGAGAAAAGGGACAAACAACCATGGCCAAGAGGGAATCGAAACAGCGATACTCAGACCGAAGCACTAAGTCAGTATACACTCTTAGTTACCTCGTGCGATTTTCTGGGGATGACTTTGTAATTTTCCTTAATGAGAAAATGATTATATGATGTTTATATTCTGTTCATAAAACCTGAAACATGTCATATGTCATGTTGCATTGCTGTTCTTCTTTCCTTTAGCCAATTCGTTTATTTTTTAGTGTTTACTACACTATTTTAATAGACATATTTATAGTTTTTATCCAATCGTTGGCGGTCTGTACTTCGTGGTTGCGAATGACATCTTAGCTGCTAGTTCTAACGTTACGTATAGTCATGGCAGTGATTCAAGAAACTGCTTAGCAGTGACCAAAGAGCGTTACCTGTGTAGGAGTTGTCCAGAGGGCCGAAGCCCTCGAAGCCGTCCGTGCTGTAGCCCTTCCCGGGGCTGCGGCCGGGGGTGTGGCTGAACCCCCCGGAGTAGCCGACGCCTCCGCCACCGCCTCCACCGTGGCCACCTCCTCCGTGGTCACCTCCTCCGCCCCCGTAGTTACTCCCGCCCCCGAAGATGGCTTGGGTCATTCCGTGGCCCCCGCCCCCGCCNNNGAAGCCGCCGCCCCCGGCGTCCCAGCCAGCGCCGCCCCCGCCGTAGCCTCCGCCTCCCGAACCATGGCCGCCACCGCCGCCGCTGCCGTACCCACCGCTGAATTCTAGGCCTGGTCCTCCACCTGCAAATAACCAGTACGATCACGTTTGTCAGTTAATCTCGCTGAAAATAACTATTTAGAACAATTTTTGAATAAATATCAGACCATATAATGGTTTTCACATAGTTACGAGTACATTGTACTCTTTGCAACTAGTTTTGCGATGCTCAAGTTCCTCTTTTGTCAAGAAAGGTTTTGAAAGCAACTTCAATTTCCTGGAAAATCAAGATAAAAGAAAATGATTCAGAATTGAACAATACCATCATTACACATTATAACTACACACTTCATGATGAACTGTATATTTATAATACCGGACTTTAATTTTAATACGAGTACTATAGTGCTGTAAGGTGATCACGCAATCTACCAGGAAGCCATTTTCGCACTATGGAAGAAAAAAGTATAAAACCAATATGTACATTAATGATGTATTTTCCAGAATAACAATGTAGAATATTTAAATGCTCTTTCTCGCGACGTAATCTTTGGGGAGTTATGCATGAGTGACTAATTAGTCTTTTTTAATATTGTATTTCTTATTTTAACTAACCTTTCTTTATATAAAAAAATCAACATTTTAGTTGAGTTATACTTGTTTATTTCTGGAGTACCAACATTTTGATGACATCAGACGAGCCTAACGCCTTGCGACTTTAGTGACCTTGACCGATGGCATCCAGCACCCGTAGGCGTTAACAAACGACCTGAAGGGCGCTGACGAGGGAAGAAAGGGTTATTCGAGACGGTGCTGAGGGCGGAGATCGGGTAACGAGTTGTGAATGCGTCTCTGACGTAAGAGGCGATTGGCACGAAGAAGGCGCCATCTCTTTCCAATATCACTTTCAGTACGGAAGGTCACCCGCGCTCGTACGCAGGTTCTCAGTGTGCACAATTCGCCCTCATGTGTCACACCAGGGTTCGTGCTTTCTATGAAAGAAAACTCGCAATGAATTTGCCTCTGGCAACCAGCCAGCCTTGGCCAACCAGCCTCTGTAGCAGATCATTAACATGGACTGACAGATTTTTGAGACACTTTGTGGGATAATTTTGATTCAGGGATACTATTATCACTTTAACTGACATTCAAGTTTTAAAATTTCACAATATCATTGATTGAGGTTTATTAGGTCAATTATGTTCATTAGCCACCATAATAGAAACATATAAAAGTCGTGTCAGAACTTGTAACAAAATATTTTCTAATGAATTACCACAAAAAAAAATTTGCCAGGCAACTTTTTCTAAAAACCATGGACATTATTACTCACAACAAAATCAACATCAAACACAAGATAAAAATACAGCCCAGTTACTAAAGCAAAATCAAATAAAACTATTGGCAGAACACGTAATTATTTATTTGATAATTATTTTCCCCCAAATAATTTTTTGTATCGTTCACAACTTTCCAAAGGCAATAATATCAGGCACGAGGAACAAAAAACAGTTGGACTAACCACCATCTGCTATGGTGACTAGGCCTGCTTGATATGAAGTTGGTATAAATCCCGTTTTCTAATAATAATAATAATAATAATAATAATAATAATAATAATAATAATAATAATAATAAAAAATAAAGATTGACAAAAATTTTTTGCGGTAGTTCATTATTCTAGTTAAAATTCCCTCTCTACTCTTCTTTGATTTTTGTATGCTGGCTAGAGCAGCTTCATGTACCGCAGGGGTTCACCCTAGAGTAACCTTTTGGAAGGGAACAAAGGGCAATTGGAGACGGCACTGGAGGCGGACATCGGCTGTCGAGTTGGCGAGCGGAGGGCTTGAAGAAAGCGGTATCGTTGCCCCTCCGCCCTTCCAGCAACAAAGGTCACCCGTCGCACACCCGCCCACGCAAGCGCCTCTTCGTGGTAGCCCCGAGGATTGACACCGCACTTGACTTTCGCGACCTCCGTCAACCTGCACTTCACAGAAATTCAAAATCAACTAGCCTATAATTTTGCACTGATTATGTACTAATTTTGTACCACAATAAAACATTTTGTTGAGTACAAAATTTGTATTTGAATTTGTACCACAATGAAACATTTTGTTGAGTACAAAATTTGTATTTGAATTTGTGCCACAATAAAACATTTTGTTGACTACAAAATTTGTATTTGAATTTGTACCACAATAAAAGATTTTGTTGAGTATAAAATTTGTATTTGTATTTGTACCACAATAATTTTTTTTGTTGAGTACTAAATATTTAGTGCAAAATTATAGGCTAGTTGATTTTGAATTTCTATCAAGTGGGGGTTGACTGAGGTAGTTTAGCGTTCGTTTTGCTCCTGAACAGAGCCAGCACTAGACATGGGCAGATCGAGCGATCGCCCGGGACTCTCAAAATTGAAAAAGAAATTAGACCTGGAGAAAATCGTTCGTAATTTTATGTCGCGGTACAGTAGTCGGATGTTACACAAAATTTTCAATGATTTTTTTACCTTAAATATTTAATTATAGTAATTTCTTATAAGGTAGGTCCCTATGAAATGATTCAAATGTCGCCAAAATTAAGATAGGGTCTCCATTGAAATTCATATTATTATTTCATGTGTTTAACAAAAAGTGATTTTATTATACACTAACTAAACACAAACCTTTTAGCGTTTTAAGATCGCCGTGGAAATTGTATTATTTGATCACTAATTTATTTAACCCTATTATTTAAAACATATTTGAAAACAAATACTAGCTTAAACGTTGTAATTTTCGTTATTTCTTGAAATAAAAATTACTCATAGTTTCCTGATAAAACCTTCATTTTTTATGAGGGGGGGCTACGTTTTAGCATTGTCCCGGGCCCAAAATTGTCTATCTCCGGCACTGCTCCTGTATTAAAAAACTTTTTTTCTGAGGAGCAAAGCTTGATATGAAAGGATATTTTAAAAACATTGTACAATATACCTCCCACAAAATAATGTAATCCATGACTTACTAATCGCCATTACAACTTTTCATGAAAACATCGTGTTTCTAGCATTCTTTTTACATCATTGACTAAGCACCTTCTTATGATGGTTCTTGAGTATACCACATATGAAACATATCAAATTGTGATGATTCTTGCTGTTTTGTGACTCAGCTGTCTAAAAAGACATCAAAATATTTAGTAATTTTCTGAAATTTTGCGCTATGCATAAAAATTGCTCCTTTCAGGGCGGATCTCAAAAAGTTTATTGCTTTTTTTATCTGATTTTTCTGATCCGCTTCTCCCTACTGGCCAGTTATAAACTGTGCCTCATCTATCTTAGATGGCGATATACTACATTAACCGCTGTGTCGTATGTGATTTTAACATCCCTTTCAGTTATTTTTAATATTCGGCGCATTTTGAACTCTGTTGGACATAATTTTACTTATGAAATAGTCCTATTAAATACTCCTCGCTTCGTGATTCTGGAATTTATCGACAAGTTCCAAACCTATTACCTATGATTATTAACATTACTGGGAGCGCCGTGGCAATCACACCGCAGATATGTGTAAAATATAGAAATGATTGTGGTATAACAATTTCACACATGACAGGATCAAAAATATTTGTGGCGGCGTCACCTATGATGATCGATGAATATTCAACTCCATAAGTCCCGATCACAATTCGCATATATAGGAAACAGCTAAAACAATAACCTGCCGCAATTTGCTGTGGGCGCGCCTAACGTTTACGTAACGTAAGCGCTAAACGAAGGGTTAAACGTTGGGGAGAGCACTATAGGAAAACCACGTACCTCCTCCGTGGCCTCCCATGACGGTGTCGGAGCCGCCGTAGCTGCCCACCATCACAGGCTGGTCGCCCCCCACCCACACGGGGTGCGGGCTTCCGCCGCCGCCAGCCCAGGGGGCGAGGTCTCCTCCTACGGCACGAGATTTTGATGAGACACTTCACAGTTAGGTGAACACTCGTATAACAACTTGGAAGAACACACGTACACATTTGCACTTCTGACGAGATAATCCATGTACACATTCGATATTTGGTATTTAATTGGCTGTCCGGGTGACGCTACGTCCATGGCAAAGGTGCCGACGTTTCGGTCGCCATTCTGCGACCTTCCTTAGGGCGTAATGCATTACGGATCACCCGGACAGCCAATTAAAAGCTGACTCCGGCCGCGGAAGCCTACGCTCTGGATATTCGGTATTTATATTAACCAAGATCAGAAAATATTTAAGGCAGTGAAGCATTATCAGAAAATAGATTCTTTAAAATGTGTTTATTGTAATGACTATGAAATGAATATGCTACCTTCACTTTTAATTTCTAAACAATTCTAATATTACAGATTAAAACTACATTTTCAAAATTTGTATACTAGGACGTTTTCTACAATAGTACTTTTTCTAGGTATAATTTAGTATTCATTAAATATTTTACGTTTTTTCGATAATTTATAACTTGCTATGGAACATTTACCTATCATAAACTTATTTTCAGTTATTTTAATAAAACATATTTTGTTACTTCAGTTTCGATAGAAACCGTCCATAATATTCCCAAGAATATCAAACAATGTAACTATAATACATTCGAAATCTTAAAAAATACTTTATTATCTAGGTTATTAGATTCGATTCCTCAGTTTTGCAACCGATCTGACGATACTATCACAAACCGGAATGCTAGTAAAATAAACAAAAATGGGTATTCCAAGCGTTAGAGTCGGGTTCAATAGTTACCTCCTCCGGCCGCCCAAGGACCAGCGCCACCGCCTGCTGCTGCCCAGAGGGCAGAGTCCCCACCGCCGCCAGCCCACGGTCCGGCGCCGCCTCCTCCAGCCCACGGCCCAGAGCTGCTCCCTCCATCGGCCCATGGCCCGGACCCACCGCCACCTCCAGCCCACGGTCCAGAGCTGCTTCCTCCATCGGCCCACGGCCCGGACCCACCGCCTCCGGCCCATGGCCCGGAGCTGCTTCCTCCATCGGCCCATGGCCCGGCCCCACCGCCACCTCCAGCCCACGGCCCAGAGCTGCTTCCTCCATCGGCCCATGGCCCGGACCCACCGCCTCCTCCAGCCCATGGGCCCAAAGAGCCACCGCTGGCCCAGGGGCCTCCAGAATCACCTGAAGCCCAAGGGCCGGAGCCGGACCCTCCGCTAGCCCAAGGGCCTCCGCTGGCCCACGGACCGGCACCTCCTCCGGCGGCCCAGGGACCGCCGCCCCCACCGCCACCGCCTCCGGCCCACGGAGGCTTGCCGCCCCCGCCGCCCTTGCCCTTGCCCTTGTCCACGTGGTTGTACTCCCACAGCTGCAGACCGCTGCCCGCGTACTTGTCTTTCCAAGAAACCTGCGAGAACAGAAACAAACGGAATTCTCATTGAAAATAGCCACAGTCGATTAAACGCCGAAAAGTCTACAAGTTATCTTCACTTGGTGTCCAGAGAAAGATATCAAGAACAATCTTATTGAACAGATTTAAGTGAATACATGGTGAAAGTGAAAGAAACTCCTCCTACGAGGGTTAAAAAGTAAATAAAAAATATGGACTTCAAAATATAAAATTGAATAGTATTTTCACTTTCATAAGAAAATAAGGGAACATTGCCTTCTTTTGCATCACGTATCAACGGAAACTGAACAACAATTTTGACCGATGTGATGGTAATTGACCCGAACGCTAATTACAGTAGTTGTTGTAGGGAGACACAGACTTTCGTATTATTTCTAATTCCATTAGTTGTTATATTGATAACCATATTTCATTTTACCAAAGTAAATTCAAAACATGTAGATTCAAGTTCAGATATTCTATTGTTGAATGCATCCCCAAAGCAATAATCTTGAATAAAATAAAATCGTTACCGGAAGCATAACCCGAGAGAACATGGGCTCAAGTAAAAAGTTTTTTTTTCACTGAAATTGATTTTTTTATACAAATTGTGTTATTTATTATAGTTTTTGTGAAAACACGTTTAAAGCTGACCAAATAAAATGCGTTCAAGTTTTCAACTTTTTTTTAGTGTGACAGTTAATTTTACGGGAAACTACCTGAATAATTATAAATTCATATTACGTCTACTAAAAAAAGATGCTACCAGAATTCCTTCTCAATATCTCAAGTGAAAAAATATCACGAAATAAACAACAAAAACATGGCAATTGGAACCAGGGTAAAAAATATTTTTTGTAAATATTTAAAGGATAATTGAGCCCATTCCTTTACAAAAGAGGAAGCAAAATTTAAGAACTTCGTTTTTAATATTAACGCTATGTGTAGTTTTGAACGTTCTGTGCACAGTGAATTTAAAGATTCAGAGTGTGCTTCACATGTTAAAAACGCATGTCTCTTCATTAAAGCTAATGGGAATTCACGGCATACCGAAACTTTTCCTTCTCACCAACTCGTTATTACTCAGATTAAAAAAACAAACTCCATGACATCTTTCAAATATCTACAATTAGTCTGTCCAATAGTAGTCTAAGCCACATTTTAAGAAAACAGAGAAAACTCGAGTCAAAGTCATATAGTTGTTGTAGGAAAAGTAGTGAAGAGAAATAAATAGCGACTTCATTCTTAAGTTTATAGAGGAAAACTGGTCAAACCAACTATGTACACCAAGATAGTTCACCTTCTTAGATAACAAATAATGTCAATAATTCATTTTTCATTTTTAGACTGTTAACCACTGGCACTCAGCCCTTCAATTGAATGAATTTACACAAATATCTAAATCACAAGAATCAATATGGTTCAAAAATGGCTTATTACGATGAAATATATCCTACAATTACGAGCAAAAAGGATGCACTCCGAAAATTACATAGTGTGAGATGCGGCTGTAAACAACCTAGAAACACTCTACGTATTCACCCTAAAAATAGTGTACCATATCACTTGGTATTAAGTCTCGAAGATTAATGATGAAATCTCTTTTACACATTCTGGAACAATCCAAACACTATTTATTGAGAACCCAGAGTTAAACATCTTTCTGAAAATGAAATTGAAACGTTCTACATGTTCTATATTTACCAAGATCTGTATAAGTATATTGTATATTGTATAGAAAGGAAAAGAATTGGAATGATCTCAATATCTTGAACATCGTTCGTAAAATCCGTGCTTAAGATACCTTTCAGCTGAAACTACGCACACACGTCAGGAAAAGGTCTATTAGTACTGTTCTAAAGATGGTTAAGATAAGTACAAGTAAAAATTGGAAAGTATAAATTATACTCTATAGTGAATATACAGCACGGCCAGATGTCAATGATTAGTTTCAAAAATAGATATTTTCAACTTGATGGATATGAATATAACAGGAAAAGGGAAAACGGCAACATCGAGATTTTTTCCGTGAGTATATCCATCTTCTGCCTCCTATTTCAGAGTGTCCGATCAATACAAGAGAGGTTATTTATGACCCAATCGATCAAACAAGTCTGCCCATCGTGACAGATTGGACGAGGTACCAGGCCAATAGCCGCGTGTGGCGCCTGGGACTATTCGAAAGTCAGTAAGACAAGTGCCAGATTAAGAAAAACTCATATTCTTTAAAAAAAATAACGTTTTTAAGTTATTCGTTATTACATACACGCAGTATACGCTAGCCGTGTATTAACTCACGAACAAAATTGAAAAGTTTCCATTGTTAAGTCAAGGAATAATGTTGAAATTAATTTCCTTTGCGTATGTGAATAACCATGTCATATATTACTATTAAACAATGATAAATTATACATTGCATTATTTGAATAAACGAACGAATGACTGCTTAAAAAAAACTTAAAACTATGTGCTGTCAAGACTATAACATTCGAATACAAGTATGCTCACGTAGTTATTTTAATAACATCGTTGTATTATTTAAGAGACGAATTTTTTTTGCAGAGGTTCTTCACGCTAACTTTTTCAATGTCTGTAGTGATGAACACGTAAAAAAATCATAGTTCAGTAATTTTCCTTTCTACATATCAGATACCAACTGAAGGTTTTGACAATTTTTTGTATCTAAAGCATTTTAAAATTTCCCTAAATGAATGAAACGTTTACGTTAAATTTTGGCCTCACGTCCTCTGAAGGCAAACCGCAACATATTGCTGAATTTAGTAGAAGGGAAACTACACTGATGTTCGTGAAATTTGCAACACCCAGAAGGAATGGCCGGAATTACTTAAAAATTGGTGGATGTTTAGAACGGAGTATCCCTAAGAAGTGATTAACATCTTAAGCCCTAGCTTCTACCAGCACCCTCTTTTGTGTGACAGGATAGGTCAGCGCGCCACAGTCAGTTGGTGTAGAGACGCGGAAACGTGCAAACAAGTGCTGGTTCCCGCAATATCGGTATTTGAATGAGTTTAAACGGGGAAGAATGTTTGGTCTCCGTGAAGTGGGTTTGTCGAACCGCGACATTGCGACTCGAACCTGGCGCGATGTTACGACAGTGATGAGTGTGTGTGTAGAAGCAATGCATAGAGGATGGTCGTACACAGCGACAAGTGTATACTGAACCACACAATGTGACCACCGCGCGAGATGACCGTCAACTTGTCCGCATGGTCGTAACTAATAGAACGGCTTCGTCCACAGTTGTTGGAGCACTGCAACGGTTGTGGTCATGTCTGCATCGATGGTTTGATGCCGTCTGCTGAGGGCTGGACTGGTGGCACGAACACCACAGCTTCGGATTCCGATGACCAGGAACCACCGACCCAGACAGCAATGGGCTCTTGAACTTGTTCACTGGAGTGCCAAGTGACAAAATTTAGTGTTTTCGGATGAGACCTGCTTCACTTTCTGCTACAGCGATCAACGCTCCCGTGGTGATCACAAACTGCCAGCCTGCATTGATCCGCGCCATAACGGACAAACATCAAGTGTGATAGTTTGAGGCGTCAAATGTGACGGTTTTGATCGTAATGTGCGATCTCACCTCATACGTATTGAGGGCAATCTCCATATTTCACCAGGATAATACCCGCCAGCATGTGGCGAGGAATGTGCAAGGTTTCCACGAAGAACAACGAGTATCAGACTTAATTAAAGAAAAGTTCAAAGCATTTGTTGCAAAGCTATTTGTAATTATTGAGGGAGATATCATCATTCACCAAATGCTTCTGGTGTAAAAGTGAGAAAGACAGTAATGATAATGAAGTAGGCTTAGTGAAAAGTATTGTGAAAGTGATGACTGATTGAAGTATTTATTTTGTCAATAGTAGGGATTTTGTCTTAAAGAAAACAAATTATTAAATTAAAACATTTTATATGATGAGTCCTCATTTTTATAAGATAAGTCGCATTTTTCCGTAATGGAAATATGGTAACCCTATCTACACGTAAAAAGAGTCGTGTAGACTACATGTAGATTACGTGTAGACGTAAATATACAGTCTACAACACCTAAGTAGCTGACAAGAACGGCCGCTGCGGCTTCGCGTCGTGCGCCCAGACGGCGCGAGTGGAAGCG
>BOPP01000108.1:3341639-3370620 GCA_017312745.1 Gryllus bimaculatus
GTCCCTCCCACCACTCTCACCACCTCCTTCGCCAAACACGCATTGCGCGCCTCCTCGCTTCGGGGGTAGGGACACTATGGGGAAGGCGGAATCTATGGGGAAGGAAGAATCGCAAGCGATCATTGGTTTGTTGATTAAAGGGATACTTCCCCGAGAGCGGCATGCAATTGACCGATGGAAACCATAGAAAAGGCCGATTAGTAGAATCGACCACTAGAAATATTATCCAGGCAGTGACCGGCCTCGTCTCTTCTCAGAAAATCGAAAATTCATCTCTGTTAGAACACGGACATACGACTTCCCAGTCTTTGAAGCTCAGTCAGTTCCACACTTGCAACCATACTCCAATGCACCTTCTACATCAAATTCGCTGCAAAGTTGTTATTTGTTTTTACTTTATAATTACAGTAGAACCTCGCTTATCCGAAGCCCGAAAATCCGAAATTTTGGATCATCTGAACAAAATTGGAGAAGGAGGAAAAATAAAAAAAAAACAAATAAAATTCTTATTTGTAGCGTTAAGAAAGGATTTTATAATTACTATAGAATTGAACAACTAATTATTCGAACATAGACATTGTCGAAATCAAACTTTATTGTATGGGTAACTACGGTGTATATCACAGGTTTACGTTGCAGTAATTTTCACTTAGAGGAACTTGCAAAATCGGTAATCTTCTTTTACCGTAAGGAACTGAATGTGCTTGATAATGTGATGATGCAATCGCTACGTTACGATTCCATTTTCTCACATCGTACTTTACGGTACATTGTCTGGCAAAGCTATAAACGGATTTTTATATGTAAGGTACATTTTTTTTTGATAATCTGAACTTTTCCGAATCCGAACAGACCCCCAAGTAGTTCGGAATACCGGGGTTCTACTGTGTGTACTTTCAATCCAGTTGGATAATCTCCGACTGTGGTGTTGAGTAGATTGAGTAGCCCAACAGCCCACTGCTGGTCCCAATCCCGGGTAAAAGAGGAGGGTTTCCCGGTGAGCATAGCAGTCTGCCCAGGGTAAAAAGCAATCAGAGAACCAAGGATTTCGGCAATCGGAACCATATGTTGACAACCTCGACAAGTGGACTAAAATTTTCGAATATCTTAAAATTCGAATCATAATAAAAACATTGGAAAACGTTGTATACATTTCCTGCACGTAGAAACATTAATAAACTTATTATGAATAAAATGTATACACTATATATCACTATGTTAGTATCGTCTGTCATGGCACGCAATACGCCCCCTCCTGTCATTATGTCGCTACATTTAATATTTCGTCATCTCAATTTTTAAACGTTGCCTAATTCATGTTTCTAATGTATAAATAATGAACATCTCAATTTCACTTAGAATTTTGTAAAAACAGATGTTTAAGCAATCTGATGTCGCAATGTATAAATATTTGAAAGTAAATCAATCCCATTGAAAGATATTAAAAAGTTAAAAGAGTAGCAGCATTTATATCGTATAATACAAAGAAATACAATAAAAAGTAATATTATTTAGAAATTACTTGGTATAATTAAAGGAAATACTGATCCAACTAGTAAAATGAAAGGTTTTGAAATGAAACAAAATGAATGTTCTCACAGTGACAAGTTTGAAACTTTGGTAAGAATAAAATTTCGCAGGCCTCTTTAGTACTATCATTTGAAATTTACGACTGTCAATGAAAATTATCTTGTTTACTTTGTTAGGTTAATTATTAATTATTTTTTATTGAAAAATATAATATTTTACGCTTTACGTTTACTCCATTATTACCGATCTGGATCTTTTTAAGCTATTCTTTAATACCATTGTTATAAAAATTCGATACTAAAAGTTCATGAAAGAGAAGAGAAAGTGAAAGATGCGTATGCTCAGACATACCTTGATATTGTCACACAAGAGCATGCAACAGAAAGTTAAATACTACTTCTCTTGACTCGACAGTCACGATTTCGTTATTCAAAACTTCACGGTTGGCGATGCAGTGGTTTTACCAGCTTGGGAGTAACTATTCTATTCACAATTCGCGACTATCACTGTTGAAAGTAGCGAAATCGCTGAATCTTATCTTCAGTACAAAGTTTGCTTTATAGCATTTTCGAGAGCTAAGAATACTGACTTACATAATTTTATTGCTAAAAACTATTATGATATGTGAAGAGGTCGAAGACGTAATATCATTATGATATTATGATACGAAAAACTTTAATTAATTGGTATTCGAAAAGGTCATACGCATTGCTTCCCAATCCTTTATACTTAGTCAAACAAAAATATATATTTAATATAGGCAAGTTGAATAAACCAAGCACGATAAAAAAATCTGGCATTGTTTTTTGTCTCTTTTTAATGCCTTTGTTGTTAATTTAGTCATAATAAGACAATGCTAGCAATGAACAAATCATTGAAATACTCATTGTGGCAGTACAAACTAAACCTGTCAGTTTTAAGGGAATTCATTGCGATACTTTCTCTTTTTTTGAATCCTCTTTACATAGTTTTTTGACATAACAATAGAGACAGAATGCAAAAGGTACACAAAACAAATTTAAGCTCTTCTTATGCCCAGGGGTCCGCATTTATGATTCGGTAGGTCTATTATTTTCCGTTTCCTGCCAGCAGCTTCACAATGCATCCCAGGCAACGCCTGGAACAACGTGTGCAAGTTGCATTGTAAGAATCTGACTACCGCCGAATAACAAGGGCGGGCTGCAGCCGCACGCCAGCAGAAGAACGTAATCGTCACAATCAGGGTCGCCGAAAGCGTAGAGCGGCAACGCGATGGCGCCAGCGATAATCGCACGCGCTTTCGCGCATGCTAATGGCGGCGGGGCGGGCACCGCCCTCTCAATGGGGCGACGGCTCGCCGCACGCACGAGCGCCCGCCGTTCCCGCCGGCCCCCGTTCGCCTCCGCCCCCAGCTGCCACCGCCCCCCCCGCCCCGCCGCCCCGCCAGCCCCGCCGCCCCGCCGCCCCGCCGCCCCGCCGCCCCGCCGCCCCGCCGCCCCGCCCCCCCCGGGGCCCCCCCCCGCCCCCGCTCCGCCGCCCGCCGCCCTCACCAACCCCCGGGCGCCGCCCCCACCGTCCCCGCTGTCCCTGCCGCCCCCGCCGCCCCACCGTCCCCGCTGTCCCCGTCCGCCCGCCACGCCCCGCCCGCCCCCCACTCGCTCCGCCGCCCCCGCCGCTCCCCGCGCGCCCCCGCCGCCCCCGCCGCGCCCGCCCGCCCTTCACCACCCCCCCGCCGCCCCCCCGTCCCTGCTGTCCCGCCGCCCCCGCCGCCCGCCCTCCGCCGCCCCCGCCGCCCCGCCCGCCCCGCCGCCCCCGCCGTGCACCGCGCCTCCGTTGTCGCCTCCGCCGCCCCCGGCGCCACGCCGCTCCGCCCGCCCGCCGGCACCTCCGTCCCGCCCAACCACCATAGCCATCGCAACCTCCACCTCTGCCTCCACACCGCCCTTGCCACTCCGACGCCCGCCGGCCCCGCCGTCCCGCCGCTCAACCCAACCACCATAGCCATCGCAAACCCCGCCGCTCCCGATGCCCTCGTCGCCCGCGCCGCCCCCGCTGCCCCTGCCGTCCCAGCCGACCTCGCCACCTCCCCCGCCCTCGTCCAGCCCCATCGCCTCCGCAGTCCCGACGACACACGAGTCCGCAGGAGCAGGACTCCGGACAATGCGGCCGGTGGCGTGGAATGCTCCAGAACTGGCTGCAAGTGAACCAGCAGGGGCGGCTTTAGGGGAGCCACTGTTTTTTAAACTAAAGGAAATGAATAGATGGAACACATAGATGGTGATTCTCTTAATTGTACGTGTGAAGAAGTTAAAAAATACCAGATTCATTCGGCCAAATTGACTCGTTTTCCAATTCAATCCTGTATTTCCAAATTAACGGCGAGGTTCCGACCTACATATCATGATCGATTACCTTGAATATCGAAGATCCTTGTGTCCAGCCAACAGAAAATCAGTTTTAAGATTTTTACTCCGAATACAGATACGGCTCATTTTCATTGTCACACTAGCGTAACTACCGAAAAGTGTTTCTACTTAATTAAATGCGCGGATTCCAAAAATGTTAAATTGGCATTGGAGAAGCATAAAACGCAATTTCGGTTTTAGTTTAAGCCGATAGCTTAGGTTTGCAATCGCTTGGAAGTCCCTCAAAAGTTTTAAAGAAAAAAATTGAATGAACATGTCCATGATATAAGATATAAAACAACTAAGTAGAATACAATCTACATACAACAACTGTATTGTGTTGGGTTGTATTTCATTTCGGCAATATTGAAAAACATACTAATAACTTACATAATAATAAAATAAATAATACGCTTAATTTGACTTTAGAGAACGTGTATAATGTTTAAAAATTACGAAATTTGAGAGCTTAACATATGTGACTTTAAAGACAAATTTTAGCAAAACGATTACGAACAAATTCTTCGTTTCAAATTCCTGTATTATTTTGCAGTTCAAAAAATCATTGTTAAATTCGAAATAATTCAGAAAGTTATAATTGAAAAGAAATTTCATTAATTAAAGTTTAATTCATCCTCAAATGAAATTGCTTCTGAATATTTCATGTTGCCAAAACGTATTTTGTAAATAATGTAATGTGTCATAGTTTTTGTCCTTTGATTTCTAATCATACAACTTGATAGATGAATAAAACAGTTGAACATGGATATGAACAACTTCATGAATTTTTTATAGTTTTTGTTTCAAAGCGCATCAGAACTGTTTAAAAAGTTTACGTGAGTGAACAAAGTAAAGAAAATAGACCTCGCACAAAATCCACGGAGCAATCTCCATTATTTACGACATTTTCTAATGAGAATCTCATCTGCATAAGATCTTAATTCTAAGAAAATGCTTTCACCGAGAATATCAACGCCCAGTTGCACAGAAGAAAGGAAATTCTGCCAGCCTCCATTATCCACGCGAGTGCGTGTTTTTCACTGTTTCCATCACGAACACGTGTTGTTTGCATCTCATGGTTCTTAACCGCACAACATGACCCGCCGCACTACGTTAACACGAACCGTAATCATTCCTCTTGAGTGAAAATGTCAAAAATATACCCAGACGCCGGATAAATCCAGGCGCAAAACTTCATCGCATGTATTCCGTCCCGCGCTACTAAATTTTCATTCACTCCGATTGTTGTGTCTATTTTACTTCTTGAACGTAAACCGGTATCATAGATTCTACGGTTCACAACATTGCATCTATAGCTCGACCACTTAGAAAAAAGTCATCATGGTGTCGCTTACCTCGGGAGAGGGGTGGCTAAGCCATTCCACACAGCTCCCGAAGAGGAGCTCAGTTGAACGCAAGGACCGCCTACAACTATAACTGATTCGCTCTTGTAACTTCGTTCTCACACTTCAATATTCTAGGAATTGGGACGTTCGACAAGGCCAGGTAGTCTTTTCCCTGCCCGCCCAGACCGAGGCGGCAGCTGCAGCAGTGGCTCCTCAAGATGGGGAAGTTGAGCCTCTAAGAGAGAGAACTTTCCCCTCCGCCACTTTTCGCGCATGCGCAGTCCAGCTTATTTTTTTAAGTGGTCGAGCCATAGCTATTGTATTAATGATACTGTTCACTTAATGTGACAACGTTGCGGAACTGTTCAAAAGCAGCCGGCATCAAATCAGAAGCAAACGGCGAAAATGAACACGGATAATGTATTCGACTATCAGATTACTTAATATGTGGGAATATTAGATGAGAACGTAGAGCTTGTCTCTGGCCTTGCTGAGATTCCTGGAGAGGGAAAACCGCGCAAACTGACATGTAGATCGGCCTTCGGTCATATGGTCGAGTGAGGAACGTCGCCACGTCTCTGGATATAACATTCACTACTTATACGGGGCTAATGACTTCAGTAGTCGACGCGTGCCAGGAATCAATTTTCACTTCGAATGTTAGGCCATCCATATCTATACTGTGATAAACCAGAAAACCCACTTATATTTTGAATACGGATAAAACGGCATCAAACTTTGTAGTTACGATGTAATTGCATACAGGATGTTTAGAGCCAAAGAACACGCGTTGTTAGGGCAACCAATCAACAAGATACTCGTATAGTATTCCATGCTTGATGACAGATTGCTACTTATTTGGGGAGCATGGCCCCGAGGGCATTATGTGCAGGAAGTGTAAAGATGGCATTCGAAGTCATTGTTCTGTAAGAATATGGAAATAACCATTCTCTTGCCAGCCATCGACTCGTGAGAATGCAGCAATCGGGACGGTACGAGTATTATTTCAGTTGGGAATGGAATAATAGTCTGTTAGGGAAGCGGGTGACTTATAATTAATTTCGATAGCTTTGTATTGCATAAGTTATGAATGTCACTTAATATCATTTTATTTTGTATTGCATAAGTCAATGGTATCACTTTAATTTGAGTTCAATTTTGTAATTTATGATTTAAATTAAAATAGACTCCATAGCCGAAGAGAATTTATGTTATAATAGATCCGCAGATGGGGATAATTTTTTAACAAGTTGGATTGAAAGAAGATAATCGCGCGTAGGTGTTTCATCCGAAGAACAGGCAGGGCTAGTCGCGCTCGCGAATGAACTTAGTTAAATTTATTGATTTCTATGAAATTGAATAATTTATAGTACTCTGGGGACATTTGTAAAGTACTTCTGCTGTTATCACGATAGGAGGGGAACCAACGATGAAATCCCATGGGCGACATCAGCCGAGAAGTCAGCTCATCGCACGAAGATCGTAGTATGCTTACGAACTTTAATTGAAACCGTACGGAACTTTGTGTATTGTACAAAAAAGATAATTACATCGTTTATAAGCTCAATAGAAAGTTTTTAATAAATCAGAATAATAGTTAAATTGTTATTATTAAAAAAAGCTGATAATTCATAGTAGTTGCCAACAATTCAATAACATGTTTCATCCAAAAGAAGTTCCTCAAATCGCAGTTCTGTACAGAGTTGCACATCCACATATAAAAGCTAAAAAATAACGGATTATATGTCGAGACCCACGAGCAAAAATCAAGACAATCGTGGTTGAATATTGATGAAGATAATGAGCATAGCAAGGCAAAGTAAAGGTAAAGTATTTATAACGTTAATAAACGCGATATTAGTCGGTCAATAAAATTAAGTGAGCAAATAAGTGGAAGCAAACAAATATTCCACAAATTCAGAAATTAAAATAACATTGAAAGTTTAGAATATAATACTTTTCACAATACTTACAATTATTTTTAAGAAGTAGGCAAATCAAAGGTTTTGATTGTTGCATGAAGGTTTTGCGACCGAATCTTAATCATCCTTAATCATGAATATGGAGACTGGGTTCTAGTAAATTATAGCTATTTCTTCTGATGATATTCTTGTTTACTCCCCATTCTAAGGCAATACTTTCATATGGGATCTAAACTCCCAGTTCCTATGAGAAAAAACACTTTGATAGTGTCATTGTTAGTTTAGTCAAAACTAGTTCTTCTATCTAGACTTCAACCTCCACTTTATTGCACTTTAATCGGAATATTAAAGAATTCATCAGAAGATGATTCAGTCATGAATCAGAAGATTAAAAGAACTCTTACCTTGCTCTTGAACCGCCAGTTCTTCCCCTTCTCGTAACGAGAGATCATGTGGTTGGGGTTCCCGCGTTCGAACCCGAACTCGTACTGTCCTTTCGCGGGTACTTTGACGTACTCGTAGTACGTCTCGTCGTCGCCAGCTCCCCCGCCGCCGCCGTGGACCGGCGGCCCGTAGCTATCCGTCGGCGGCCCGTACGAAGGTGACGGGGCGGCGCCAACAGGAGGAGCCCCGTACACAGGGCTGAGGTCTGTTGATTGCCCTTGGGGCCCGCTGGAGCTCGCAGGCGGTTTGTTGAAGGGCTTGGAAGGTCTATGTTGATTGGAAGGTCCTCTGACGCCTGGAGGAGGCCCATGCCCGGGCGGAGGTCGCCGACCTGGGCGTGGAGGGCCAACCAATAGATGAACATCGGACGGTGAGGCCACGTGTTCCCCGTTGGGGCCGCCCGGCAGAGGTCTGGGGACGCCTGGGGGAGGCCCGTTGCCGCCAGGGGGGCCCTTGGAAGGCGGGGGGCCGTTGAATGAAGGTTGCCTTCCCGGGTGAGGAGGTGCCTTCGCTGGCTTGATGTCATTGGCGGAAGGGAAGGGGTCGAACTGCGGCCGCGCGCCTGGGGGAGGGCCAAGGTTCACGCCGGGGGGAGGTCCATGCGATGGAGGAGGACGTCTTCCTGCGTGCGGAGGTCCGATGTATGACTCCGTCTCCGTAGAAGACGATTCGCTATCCACGTGTGGGCCTGCGGCGTTCTGGGGAGGTCGCTGGCCGTTGGGAGGGCGGGGCCCGAACGGAGGTTTGGATCCCGGAGGATTGCTCGGAGGCCCATTGGGCGACACGAAGGTGGGCGCGGGCAGGAAGGCTGGCCTGGGCCCGATGAGCGCCGGCCTGGGCGGGCCCTGAGGCGGCCCGAGCGGGGGGCCTGGCGGAGGGCCGGGTTTGGAGAAGGGCGGCGGCCCCGGGGGCCGCTTTGCGAAGGGCGGCCCCGCGACGGGGCCCTTGAAGGGCTTGGCAAACTCCAGGGTGTCGGGAGGGGAGTACACCTGCGCACCCGGAGGAGGGCCGATGCCCCCGTTGGCGCAGGGCGCGTGAGCCAGCCACAGCATCTGCAAAGGAGGTGCTGCATTAAACACGATCATGTTATTGAATAGGTATTTAAACAACACGTTTCTTCTTTGTATGCCAATCTATAATGCTCTTTAATATGTGAAGATTGTTGCACAACAAAGACAACACAGCAAGTACAACACGGAGTCATACTTCACTTAAACATGTCCAACACTAAGTAGTCTATGCACTAGGTAGCTTAAATATGGCCTTCAACAATGTTTTTGTTTTTGTTCTGTTTTAATGAATGGAAATGAAAACAAAAGAGATGACAGTTTTACTTTTCTTCCATACACAAACCCATTTTTAAGTGAAATATGATTGTGTGTTGTATTTTTTAGGTTGTCTTTGGCGTGGAAAATAACGGAAAATATATTTAATTCATGACGGTGTGAAAACTTCGATAACGCAACTGTGAAATATATCAGTTAAAACAAGTAGATAAATTCTAAAAAATAATATCGCCCTATCGCATTCTCTCCAGTGGCTCTAGCATGGAATTCTCACAGGATTAAAATGAGACCGAGGAGAAGACGCCTTGAGGGCCGAGCCATTGACGCCGTTCCCATTGCCGTTCTCTCGGAGGCGCAAAACGTCTTCCCAACCTGGTATCTCCCCCCACCTGGTGTCACCCCCAACAGGAATAAGCTCTAAATTCACGACCGGTCTCCCAACATGTGTGGTAGTGTAGTGCATTTAAGTGCAAGTGTGTGTATGTAAGGGGTGAGAATAGGACAAGGAAGAGGAAGGAAAGATCGCGCGCGGTCTATGGCTCGTGTGTTACGGTATTGTTCCGTCATTGTGTTGATCGGACAAACCACAGAAAACCGCGGATTAGAGAATCCGGCCGCTAGAATTCTCCTCCAGACAGCGACTGAGCTCGACCTAGCTATCTAGCTTATGTAATGTCGAAAATCCTGCTACCCTCGGGGCTCGAACCCCAGGACCTCCCGCTCGGAGGCGCTACAGTGACATCAGTTGATATCCGGAGCCACCTTTGCCGGGGAAGTGTTTTTGGACGCGTCTCGGTCCGCAAGTAGGGATCTAGCCACGTTTTCGCAATAATGGAATTAGAAAACATAAAATTAATAAATATGAAAATACGTTTAAAAGTTTTGAAAGCCCTGGACTCGTCACACTAAGCTAATGTGACAATATCGCAATTTATTTGAAGTTTGGGAAATGCTTTTGTTTTTGTAATACATATCTTACTTAATAACCTTAATTTCCCGGAATCGTCTTTGTATCCTGAATCTGGAAAACGTTTAAACGCTAAAAACTGTAGTGGATTTTGAACTGTGGTGGATGCAATTAGTATTTTAAAATTCCATTTTTATAATGATGCAAATATATATTATCACTATTATAAAAATGTTTAATTTATTTATATATAGTTATTAATCATTTAAATCTAATTGCAGTCTTGATGGAAATTTACACTCACCATCTACTAAACATGCTTGGGAGTTTGGAAAGAGGCCGGACATATCACTTTTCTTTCACCTATTTGATATATTTTATACAAACCGCTCCACCTTCCGATATTTTACTACGAACTGTTTCTAAGGACACATGATTGTGAAACATCATGTAATCGTTTACATATAAAAATTAAAGATTTTAATGAAATAGTTAAGTATGCATATCCAAGGACTCAAAGAAAAAGCTGAGCGCCATCTCTCAAAGAGATTATTGTTCTCACTTCCAGAAAATGCAATTGGTGGTAAGCTATTTAGTTTGATATGTCTTGTATATTTTCAATTCAGTTAACGTCATTTTTTTCTTGATATTCGATGCAAAAGACTAAATGACAAGAAAAAGCGCAGGGGAACTAATGTATTTTCACCACTTACGTAGGTACATTTCAATGTTTTGAATGAGAGTACTATTGTTTAAAGAATTTTCCCAGATGGAACGAAGGGGGGGGTTGTACGAAATTAAAACTTCTGGTCTGATGAGTTCCATCTACCTCTAGGGATAATAATAATAATTGCTCCTTTCCAAAACTTCGTCGTGTTTCACATTTAAGAAGTTTAAGAAATGTAAGTACAGAAATTTTCCATATCTTTAAATTAATAAACTAACGCTTAAGCAAGATAATTATAAAGACAATCCGATGGAATATCCTAATCTATTTTAATATTTCTTCTGTCTTATATAATTTGCTCTTTCTTGATATGATAATGCGGAACTATTCACTAGTTTAAGAGGTATTCTTGTATTTTTCTTTTACTGTTATTTAAGTCACCACCGTAATCATACTGATTTATTCAAATTATTATTTTATCTCTAACCCCCAAGCCCGAAAAAAATTTTTAACTTGAAAATTTTGGGCGTATTATGAATTTACCAAGTATTTCGCCCACAAAAATGTTTGATGATAAAAGAATTGAACAGCCATAAATAAACTCCCGCCCATTCCACACACCTTGAATGAACAGTAAATTCTAGAGGAGAATAAGGGAAGATATTTGAAAATGTTATTGTTGTACAATGTAGTGTTCGTAGAAATTTGGACCTGATATTTGGTTTTACTGGCAATGCATAACGGGTATCGCTACTTATCGACGGACAAAATTTGGATTGGAAGAAAGAAGGTAATAGAAAAAATATGATCAAATAAGAACTTGGAATCTGACAAAAATATTGCTGGCTACGTGAAAATAAGGATAACATCGTTTTTAATTTCCATAATTTGGTGTGCTTTTATTTTACGTATTTTATTATTGATGATATTTTTAAAAGTGATACGTTCGTTTTCGTATTAGTAAAGAGAAAATGACAATTATAATAAATCAATTACTTTGATTTAACACGATTACTGGGGAAAAATACATTTTATAAAACGTGTTATTTCGTGTGTAAATATGGTTTAACTAAACTGCGGTAATTGTATTTTTTCGAATTCTCCTACATTTAATTATTTTAATAACAACGAATATTATTGGCTGTTCACTTAGGAACACCCGCAGAAAGGGTTTTCAACATTCATCAACGATCCATCAAACGAAGCAGCGAAACTCACCAGCAGCGGCAACACCAGACGAGGAAGTGCTTTTCTCCATCGCAGACCCATCTTCCTTGCGGCACCCACCCGGTCGCGCGGACCTGGCCAGCGCCTTCTGATGACACGGAAACGTCCGCAGTTCAGCGTCCAGTGATCCAAGTCCAGTGTTTAACACCCAATGTTCTGCGTCCAAGTGGTTGATGTCCAGAATTGGATATCCAGTGATCAAGGTGTAATATTCAATACGTAGTGTTCAACATAACGTCTGGTAGTCAACGTCTAGAGGTCAGCATTCGCCAATCAGCCACGTTCAACGTCCTATGTTCACCGTCCTGTGACCATTGTCCGGCGACACATTTTCACCTACTGACGTTCAACGTCCAGTGTCCTTCGTCCAGCATACAACGTCCAATATGCACCGTCCGGTTTTTGCCTGTAATTCACCCTCCAGCGAACAAAGTCCAGTGCCCACCGTTCTGTGACTACCGTCCAGCTGCGTCGTCCGGTGTCCGCCGTCCGTCTTGAGTGGAGCGTCCCCGTGCAGCGTCCCCGTGGAGCGTCGGCGTCGGCGTGGCGGCGCGGGCGGATGCTGGGCTGCCTGTGCGGGGCTGCGCTTTCGCAGGCGCGGGCGGGGGCCTACATTCCTCGCTTGAGGCGCCGCCGCGTGAGTTTCCCTCCCGGCGCGTCTGAGGGCGACAGCGCTTCACGCGCCCCCGCCCCCACGCGCCGCCCTCGGAAGCTTTCTTTTCTTGGCGATCGAGCTTCCCGGCGAAGAGCGAAATTTTTATTTTTCTTCCTCTTGTCATTCGTCTCCTTCTCCTCCTCCTCTTTTTCCTCCTCCTCCTTCTCTTCCTTCTCCTCCTCCTTCGACTCCTCCTTCTCCTTTTCCTTCTCGTCCTCCTCCTTCTCCTCCTCCTCTTTCTCCTCCTTATCCTCCTCCTCTTTCTCCTCCTTCTCTGTCTCCTCCTTCTCCTCCTCCTCTTTCTACTCCTTCTCCTCCTTTAATACTTCCTCTTCTGCTTCTTCTTCTTCTTCTCTTCCTTCTCCTCGTCCTCCTCTTTCTCTTCTTTCTACCGCTTCCCTTTCTCCATATCCTCTTTCTTCTTCTTCATCATCATCATCATCATCATCATCTTCTTCTTCTTATAATTATTATTATTATTATTATTATTATTATTATTATTATTATTATTATTATTATATAATTTCCAGCTCTCATATGCTGATGGAATTCTGTTCAGATGTCTCAGAGTCCCCTACATTATAAATCATTCCTTTAAGATTTGCAATGAAACCATCAAAACCATTAAAAAAAAGTATACGAGTAGCACACCCCAAAATGTCTGCTTTTTGTAGATTATGCTATAGAAAACAACTTGTGTGCTGGAGCCTCTTCACATGCAGACGCAGCAGCGCGCTTCCGAACACCGCGGCTGGTAGCAGATCATTGGTTTAAATGGAGATCTTCAGGCGTGTGGCGGACGTCGCAGTCTCGTTGCTTCGGCGGCTGACGCTTGCTATGAGCAGCCTGGAACGACGTGCACACCACCGCACGCAAAGCATTCCTTTAAATGGTAGTCTTCTCACTGGGACACTCTCGTCGCGCCGTTCCGCCTGCTGCTGTCCCTTTATCGTCGTCGGCGAAGAGTCGGCAAAACGTACCCCCGCCAAACTCTCGCCCTTTCACGGCGGAGGGCGGTGCGGCGGCGGCCCCGTGGGAAGTGCCTTGCTGCTTATCGGAAGAGCGCGGCAGTGTCCAAGTCGGAAGGACCGCTAAGGGCGCCTTCACACGTCGACACAGCGGGGCGCCTCCGATAAGCGGCAGAGCTCTTCCCAAGCCGCCACCGCTGCACGTCACCACGGCAACGCCGTCCGCTGGGGAAGGGGGTGGGTTCAGCAGGGGTAGGTTTTGCCTACGACAATCAAAGTAACCGCAACAGGTAAAACGACGCGACTGGCGACCGCAGTGGGAAGCCTACCATTGAAAGCTGTGTTCTGCTAGCGATGGCGAATATACCCTCCTGCGCTTCGCGTAGCGAGAGTCCGTCGCCGATCGCCGCAGCGGTGCATGCTCGTCGCACGTGGGGAGGTCTCCATTCAAACCAATGCTCTGCTACGAGCCCCGGTCTTCGGAAGCGCGCAGCGGTGGCGACGTGAGAAGGGACCCTTAGGGCCTTAGAAACCTTTTTTTTTCTGCACCAGCATTATAAACGACATTTTTCGTTGCAATAAATCGTCCATAAATTGGCATTTTATGGCACCGGGTATTTTATAGCACCGCTCGTCTTCCCCGAGCGTTATCCCTGCCCGACCTCCCTGTCCTTCATCTCCGCTCGTCTCCACTGCCAATTCTGGCTGCCAGTTCTTAGCTCCCGACCCCATCCTCCACCCTGAACGCCAGACCTCAACGCCAATCCCCACCGCAGTTTCTCCCTGCCCTTTCTCACAACTCGCTCTCACTTCTTGTCCTCCTTAATTTCCTCCCTGCGTGACACCATAAAACAAACTATATTGCCAACTGCAATACTGCTTTTGATTCCAAAAATAATTTTGATTCATTTTGAAAAAGACAGTGCTACATGCACACACTTTCTCGCAATATTTTCACGTTTGCACAATTCAGAGAGTTCAACGAAAATTAGACTTGCACCATTCTTTTAAGGGTCTCATGTTTTATCTGCCGGGGGGACTAAGAAAAAATGTATAGAGCTTTTTTGAGAAAATGTTTTCGTGGGTATAATTATCATTGACTTCAAGCAAAAATTACGCGAAAAATACCCTTAAAAAATTACCTAGGCGATTTTAAAGGTCTGATTTTTAGAATATGTTTCATTTCAGGTAAAAATCTCTATCTTCGTATTTGAAGTTTCGTAATATTCACTTTTTGCAATTTTCGAAAATACAGAGTTAACTTCTTGGCTGACCAGGTGATGCCACGCCGTTGGCGTCCGACCAGCCAAGAAGTCATGAACTCGAGTCACGGAAGCTTACGTGCAGAATACAATGGGTTGTCCGGAAATGTAACAAGTACCAGTTTTTTGACACACTTTCATATATGCGAGGAAAACTTTTAAAGAAAAAAATGGGATCTAAATTTCACTAAATAATTCTTTAAAAATTGCAGATGTTTCATCCAAAATTACGGGGAAAATACTCATATTTTTCAAACATTGTATACGACGTTATTTCAAGATTTTTAAAGAAAATATTTTATTAAAGAAAAATCCCCATCTTCAGTATTGTAGATGTTGGATTTCAAAGGATGTAAACATCCTTTACGCTTCTGTCTTAGGAGAAAGTTTAATAAAAAAATTAGGAGCCATTTTTGAGAAAAGTTTGAAAATGTATTTGAGTCTTCGTGTAAAGTACCCCCAAAAAAATCAAAATATCGGTTTCAATTTCTCAATGAATCGACTTCCTTTAAATCGGTCGGGGAATATCAATTTTGGAGAAAATCGTCTCGACGGATTAAGTCCTAGCGTTTGACCACGGACAGAGGGACATGCTGTCTCCTTGGCAATGCTCCTGCATGAGAAATATTCTAGATGTGTTTACTTCGATGCAGTATATTTACATTAAAACCTTACTCTCTCCCTCTTTCCCTCATGCTAAATAACAATACAATAGAATGATACCCCCTAATTAACCTATTAAATACTTAGGTTTATACCTAGATACGAAGTTAAATTGGGGAAAACATAAATGCCAAGGCGCCCCAAGTCAAAATAAAACTGTCACAGCTACGAACGTTAATCCACAGAAATAGTCCAATATACTACAAATCAGCCATAGCAATTTACAAAACAATCATAAGATTGCTAATGCTACATGCGTGCCCAATTTGGATCAACTCTGCCAAAACTAACATTCATAAACTACATGTCCTGCAAAATAAATTCTTAAGAATAGTTGCTCGTGCTCCTTGATATAAAACTAACAACCAACTCCATAATGTATTTAACTTGGAACCTATAGAACAACACATCACGTATCTGGTCCCCAACTTTTATTTTAACCTACCTCAAATCCCAGCCCTTTCACCCTTCAAACTGGCCCAAAATCCCATGTTCCAAACAAGAATAAAAAACAAATATCCTTACCACATATTCCTAAAACAATTTGCAGATTTATATCCTGACTGAGGACCCCTTAACGGAAATTTCTCCCCCTTGTAATAGTATGTAAGTTTACATTTAAGTATAGTAAATTTCCATGCAGTACACAGTAAGCTAGAATGTAAAAAATTCCCCAACTGTCATCACTTGGTAATGCTGGCCTTTACTATCCCATGTATGGGTAGGTAGGAAAATTCTAAATCCTTACAAGCCGATTAGTCTTGTTAAACTAGTTTTAGCTAAGCCTGTTCGTGGACATTGGATTTAACTACGAATATAATTAATTATTATGATTTATTAAATCTGATTTAAACTAGATGAAAGTTAAATAACTTTTGTTTTTCATTCTAACAAGTTAATGTTCTTTTCTCTAAAAGAAAATTAATAACGGTGGCGTATCAAGTTCAATTATTCTGATCATTACTATTTGTCAGTTTTTGATTCTATAAAACTAGCGAACCCGTTCGAGAACTCTCGCATATTAAACCCCACCCTTTCCCTATCCTTTCCATTAAAAAGGAATGTTGTTAATGAAACGTGTTTATTTGGTAATAGTATATAAATGTAACTTCGTATTTACACAATATCAAACAAAATTAAAAACAATGTAATTAACGTTGGAAACAAATTTTCAATAAAGGTTTATTCAGTAATATTGTGATATGTTCTTCGAACAATTCACACTTCCTTAAAAACTTTTGAAGTTCCTTCACAATTACCATTTCGCTTTCCTTGATCGTCACAAAAATATTAGAAAAGATATTTACTCTTGAGAAGTCAAGTAAAGTTCCATGCGAAAATACAGGATCGAGAAAGTTCAACGCTACTCTTTGCAACATTATTTAACTTTCCTAGATTTGTTACGAGGAATTGAGGGAATTTGGAGGGGCAAGTCACCAGATTCCGGCGAAAATTAAAAAATTATTTGTATACTACAAATGTATTATTTTCTGCGTTTTTACGTATCTCAAGGAAAGAAATTCTGAGCGAAAAAACAATAAAGCTAATATTTTCCCCTTTGAGTCATAAATAATATTTGTTACCATTAGAAACAATTCTGAACCCTTAGACTTCACTTCGGTACATGGGAATGTTTCTCAAACTACGTTTACGTATTGAATATCTTAGCGAACCGATAACTTAAGTTTATTATCAAACGGTGTATTATTTACAATACGAGATTACAGCTGGGCATTCATGACTTCAAGATACCTCCAACTTTGAAATTGTGCGTCTGGATTGTGACTGTTGGCAGTCGTCGAATGACTTAAGTTATTCGTTCTATAATTTTAAATTTGGTTCCTTTTTTTAAATTAATTCTCGCTGCATTGTAGGCTAGCACATTTTTATTTTTGTTGTTCATTTATTTCAAGATATTTTCCTTAGTATTATATTTTCCTTATTATTCTATTTTCCTTATTATTCCAAGATATTTTTTAAAAAAGTTTGTTCTTTGTGTTGTGCCATTGCACAAGTTTCCGCTACTACCTCCTTGTACCCGTGCGAGAACTCTCGCATGTTAAACCCCACACTCTTCCCTCTTCTATTTCCTTTAGGAAACTTTATTTACGAAACGTATTTTTTTTAAATGTAACGGTAAAAAGTAACTTCTAATGTACTAACATAATATTAATTAAAAATAACTTCTATTGATCCAACATAATATTAATTAAAAATAAAAAACAATGCAATTGATGGGAAAAAGAACATTTCATCAAAGATTTATTCAGTATTGTCGAGGGAGTTCTTGAAAAAAATTCACAACACTCCCTTAAAAATATTTGAAGTAATTATTCTATATTCTTTGACAGTTAGCATTTTGTTTTTCGTCATAGTATCAAACGTATTAAAAAAACGGTTTTTACTCTTAAGAAAGCTACGTAACTGAACACGCTGACTTGTAAGTCTCACCAAATCACAGCTGATAACGAAAACACTGGTACAGGTAAAACACAAACCAACCCTAACAAGACACGTCTTCACTGTATACCCACATCCCTCCATAATTAGGCAAACAGAACTTGCAGACCTCGGCAAAACGTTAAATTAATCTTTTCACTACACACATAAGAAACAATCTTCATCGATATCAAGTAACTATTAATAGTGCTTCTAGTTGTTGCTGGTAAAGCGAATCTTGAATTAATAATTATGCAAATAAACCTCGTCAGTCTGCGCAATCCACGGTGAACACAAAAGGCATACATAGTGTAAGATAGAAAAAGTCTTCTAAACCACGATGTCACAAACACGGCCACCATCACCAAGGGTTGAAATGTAGTATCGATTGTATCGATAATTGGTAGTATCGATAAATGCCGAACCAGCAAATATTCAACAAAATACCTAAGAATATCTCATAGATTACGGTGTGAGGAACGTTTTTGGGTGCCTCTGGCCTCAAAATTGTATTTTTTAAGGCTCTAGAAAGCTTTGTTTATGAGCTATTTAACGATATATCTTACTGAGTGCTGCGGGTTGTATTTGATATGAATATTTAGATGCTTTTTTTAAAACAAATCCATTCGTATAGTTCGGAGTCCATTGTATTTGAAGTTGTTAGTAGAAGTAAACAGATGAATTTATTTCGACACATATGAATTACAGCTGTAATAAGCTACACAATTGTTAAACTTTTAAATTGACTGTAGAATAAAATCATAGTTTTTTTTGTCAACAAAAACCAAGTATTCGTAAATTAGGACGTGTCTTACTTTCTGTGTAGAATTCTTTCTGCTTTCTATACATGTGCTCCAGTTCTATAAATACATTTGTAAAGCGTTTTGATCATAATGTTTGTTTTTTGAGACATTTTAAGATATTTAATTTGAATTTTTGACGTACGTAAAACATAATGGATAGAAACAAACTCAAGGTCGCAACCAGCTTCCTAAGGAGCAGATCTAGGGGCTGTCGGTGCCTCTACAAATCTTTGCGCAAGATATGGGCTGATCCCAGTAAAGCAATGTCTTGCACTTGCCAGTGTTTTGAATGTCCTGGAAGTTTAACCAAGTTCTTACACACATTTTTCGAGAGAAATCCCGATAACTACCACGACGACCTGTGCTTTTACGCCCCACATTCGACTGATCTCGATTTCCAAACTTGAATTTAAGACCTTTTTCTGCCTTTTGGGTTACGACGTTTTTATCGCACGTCACAGCCACATCTACAAGTAAGCATTTCTTTCTCCAATATTATACAAAGTCCATCAGACGTCACCGGTTTTGATGAGTGTTCATCACTTGGAGCATCCATTTGGAAATTCGCGGGCGGTACTGATCTGCCAGTGGAGGTAACTACTCATCCTATGGTGTTTTTCATGTATTCGGTCTTTGCTAGAATCGGACATGTTGGGACAATATGATCAATGGTTTCTACCTGTCCTGACAGAAGCTGCATTTATCAATTTTGAGAACCACTTTATCGTAATGTATTCTCAACGCCTGATTTTGAGCAGCTATGACAACTTCTTTTTAAATATTGTCCATGGAGTGGTTTGTCTCTCCACGATTCTCCTTTTAACATATTGGCGTGGTCTTTCATTCTGTTTCTTTGCTCTTCCCTTCTGATCTCTTTCTTCTCTTCTTCTTCTTCTTTCTTCTTCTTCTTCTTTCTTCTCTTCTTCTTCTTCTCCTTCTTTCGCTATTATTATTACTTATATTATTATTATTATTTATTATTGTGCCTCGCCCCAATCACGCGTCCACAGCCGACTGACAACTTGTTTTGCAATACTGCCACCGTTCTCGCCGCGTCCCACGCCAGAGCGAGGACAAATTCGCCAGTAAATACAAATGACGCGGAGCCACGGCCTGTGCGCGGGGTGGGGACGAACAGCGGGCCGCTCGAATTAGTTTTTTTCCGCGGACACGGTACCCCTCACCTCCCTCCCCTCCTCAGTGGCTTGCGGTGGCTTGACGGGAATCGGCAAGTCTGGACAGCGGGACGCCCAGCAGTGGAAGTTGTTCAAGGGCACAAGTTGCGCGCAAACGACTTCCATTTTCAATCACATCACCGCGTGCTATCCTTCATTAATATCGGTATATTGAGGCAACACACAAGTAGTTGGAGGTATTGCAAACGTATATACAAATATAACTGGAATTCATTATAGATTTTTTAAAACCTAGCATACTGCAATATTTTTCGAATTTTTATTGTTAAATTAATACGACAACAATACTGCCTGTCACGCCACTGTCATTCAATATATTGAATAAGTAGGTAGCGAATAAATCATAAATGAAACAATTTTGTCAAATGTAACTGAAATATCTTCAACTTAAATTTGCCACTACTATTGTAAATTTAAATTCGCAACGTTTGTAGCACACTTATCATGGCAAATAACATAATATTACGGTTCTGCTTAAAATATGATAACAATATGCCATGGGTATCAATTAATGTAGCAATTAATAATTATTAGTTTTGAATTTAATGCAGAGATCTTCATTCAATTTATTTTGTTATCACGCTAACAACAAATGAAGAAACTGTGTACATAATTGTGCTGTAACGATTGTTTGCGAAATGTTAGATCGAACACATGCACCAACTGTTTGCCGGATGCGGCGTGGGTTCTTCAGGTAGCGCCCACAGTTGTCCACAAAGCAGAAGGACATTAAACTCGTATAAGAACTATGCTTGTTGGTAGTTCGATCCTCTAAAAGCAGTGTCCAGCGGAGAAGACGATCATAGGCACGTAAGGAAACAGGGAGGCTGAACTCGTGAACTTTCGATAGAGATCCATAGCTCCGGAGAAATCAAATCATTTTTATGTAAATGTGATCATTTTCTGATTTTACCTCTTTTAAAATTGACAATTTGGCGAAACTGGTAGAGGACTTTAGTGGCAGACGCATCCTATAACACTGTCAATGGTTACGGGAAACCGTATTATATTATTAACCTAGTAGACTCGGTAATGTTTCATCTATTGCAGGGTGTCATTATCACCAACACAGACCGTGATTGTTAATCACGGTTTGGTACGCTCTAAGCTATGCACAAATTTTAAATTATATGAACACTTTTCGCCAATTAGTATTTATTTTATGTCCTGATCAATGGTTCAGGTTGTCAAGTATCTGTTGAGAAAATGTCCTCCCCAAATTTAGTCATGCACATGCTATGACCCTATCTGGAGAAATTAATTTACTTGTCCCATATTCTAGTAATAATTCCGGTCGATATTTCAAACAAAACGCAAGGTAGACTACTCGTAATGCAGTGAGAGCTGAATCCTTGACTTGTGCGGTCGGGTTGCGTAGAGTTAGTGGGCGCTTGAGCTCGTCATAAACGAACAAATTATCAAACAACGTCCCCGCATGTCTTATTTAATTCAAACTACTCATTTATCATCCTCCTACTAAAAAATAACAAAGGTGAAAATTTAGATAAAGTTGGTCAAGTTATTTTTCTTTTCCTTATGAGGTCGTCACATATACGCACGTTCCCTTATCATATATGGAGAGAGAGGGGGGGGACCAGATTGTATCAATTTATTTCATTATGGAAGAGAGCCCAATTGGTGCCAGAGAGACATCCCCTTCTTAGGCTGTACAACCCCAGTGAGCGCGAAATGAACCACGTATAGTTCACAAAGCTGGCGCTTCAGTGAGCTATTTAAAGCGCAGCAAATACTTTGGTCATCAGCCCCATGACTGTAAGAGTCATGTAACAGCCGTGGCCGAATGAATTTGTTTCCCGCAGAACGTGAGATACTCCTTGGGGGCGGCATCCTTCAGGTAGGTCCACCAGCGGTACCGCCCCAACGCAAAAAAGCTTTCAGCATCGGACTTGCTTCGCGATATAATACGAGGTTAGTGGTAGAGTAAAGTAAAGTTTTTAAAACGACCAGTTTTATATAGTAAAACAGACCATTAAATTATTATGGCAAATCAATTAAAAAGTCTTTAGAAAGTCTATAACAACTCGAAATTGAAATTAAAATATATCACAGGAAGATTAAACAAAAAGATATTCTAAAAATTATCCCAATGTTCGACTGATTAGGTGTACGGTCCCTTTAGCTGTAGGCGTGAAGCAGAATCCTGAGGTCGCTAATACGATGTACTGCTTTTCATTAAATGCTAAAATATAACTTAAAACATGAATATATAGTGGTAGTTAGAGAAGAATGTGTTTTTGTGTGTACGTTTGTAAGGTGAGACAAGGGAAGAAAGGAAACGATCGCTCGTGGTCTGTTGCATGTTTGTTAGGGTTCTGCTCCGCAGCTAATATTGATCAAGAGAAGATGTGGAAACCTAGTGATCAGAGCAGCCGCGATAGAATTCTGCATGCAGACAGGTGGCTGTATTCGGCCTGCTGTATAGCAGTATATCAAACAAACACGAGATTCCGTTTTCACAGGCGAAGAGACTGCCCTGGAACCCTTGGGGGCGTGGGTCATCGTATGTGTCTGGTGTGGGGGAAGGGGGAAGGGGGAAGTAACACCACGTCAGAACTGCAAGCACGGCCACCGCAAAGTGCAGCTTCGGCTGAACTGCGTCAGATTGTATGTTATGTATTCAAATTGCCCGCCTCCCTCCCCCTCGAAGAGCCTCCCCGGCCTCCGCGCCAGATTTATTGAATGGACCTTCCTCTTCGCGCCCCGCAACGTGGCACGCAGCGCGGGGGGGAGGGGGCTGCGTGGGAGAGCCGGAGTGCGAAGTGGATGAGGTGCGTCGGTGTTCCGTTTGCTTGGCTGAAAATAAAATCACGTAAGGGAGTCGGAGGAGGACATTTCCCTATGTTATAGTAGCATTGTTTAAGGAGCTTTTTTTTTCCTAAAAGTATTGAAGGTACCAGTTCGCATTTAGCAGTTGGATAGATCAAGATTTTATACATATGCTGAACTATTTTTCTATCTAATATTATTTTAAGTTATAAGCTTCAAACAAACAATTGTTTTGAACACTTCTCTGCCATAGTTTTTTAAATTTCTCGAAACTTACTTCTAGCTTAAAGAGAAAATTCCAACTACAAATTTGATATAATAGTTTTTACAAAGCTATCAGATCCATCTCTCTTGTTTTCTTTTATTGTGTTTCTTTTAAATGAAAAAAAAAATTTATCGGAAATAATTTGGCCTCCATATTTCCTAGTCGCAGACACTTCCCCTGTATGTACTGTTAATTTTAATAAAGACCACAAATTTTAGAATGGACATAAGACATAAAATTTCACTTTTTAAAAGACAAATAAAATGTACATTTTCTTTCACGAAATCATCGAATACGTTTCACCACCATTCCGTCTCCTCTCCATAGCGACACGCGCCATCCATGTACGTTTTAGTTCTTTTATTCAAACCCAAACAATTAAAAATCAACAAAGATTAATTAAATATAATTTATCAAAAAAGGTGTGGCATATTTCAACTAAAAAGATAAAAAAAATATAAAAAGTAGAAGAAGTAAAGCAGCAAAAAATTTGAAACAGGATTTTCGAAGGCTTACTTTAAATCAGAATGATTACTCTCTATTCTGGCAAAGGTCATATCATCTCAAGCCTGCAAACACATTATCATCATTCTGCGTCTGGTTGGAAGACACAAAGATTGTGAATCATGTGCATTCATCATCATCGTCATTCATCTTTATAATGTTTTTGGGGCACCGAGTAGTGTTATCTTAAAACTTTCTGTTTAGATGAATTTGAGGTTTAGGACATGGCAAACTTAAAACGTCCTATGATAATTATTGTTATTGTTATTGTTATTATATTATTATTATTATTATATTATTATTATTATTATTATTATTATTATTATTATTATTATTATTATTATATTATTATTAATTATATTACCTTAGTCACTAAGGTTCTTATCGGGTAATGGAAGTCTAACCTTTTGCATGGAAGGGTGATCGATGAGGAGTGAACGGACTTTTGGGATGAGGTGGCGGTAGGTGTGGTGTTGTGAGATTTGAATCCATTGCAGCATTTCGTCTTGTGACCAAGGGAAACCACGAACCAACACTGGGTCAGGTGGCCGGCGGGGAAATTCGAATCCGAACATCGCGATTGCGAAAGTTCGCTACGCACTGAGCACGGCGCTCGGTTTGTGGAATGTAATACCCGCCTTTACAAATATAGAATGTCATGTAGTCTCCTGGGCATGTTAGAACACCATGTTTTAGCAATATACATATACCTTAATTCTATAATGCCTCCATAATGCGAAAATACTAAGTAAAAGTTTACTTTTAGCCATGCTGTTATACTCAGTCTACTGTTGATTTTTTATCGGCTTCTTTAGGATTTTTGAAAATTTTATCACTCTGTAAGTTTATATTTATAAAAAAAGTTTTTTAAAATATACAAATACTATTAATATCTAAAAAAGTGTTTTGATATTATTACAACTGATTAAAAAGAAAATGTGTATATCTTTGCTATCTCCAGTTGTGATAGCAAAATATAGAAAGGGTAACTGTTCTCTCGCAGAAAATATATTCGCATAATCTGTTTTGTTCCATTTAAGGCACTCAGTTTTGCTGCGTAATCATTTATTCCGTTAATTGAATCCCATAGGGCAGGAATATTGCGGTGAGGGTCGGAGAGGACAAAGGTCGATCTGCTTCCGGAATTCAAAAAAGATAATTTCGTGCTTAGTTTCTCTCCCATGCGCGTAGTCTGGAATGAAAAATTGGTCGGGTCTGGGCGTGAATGTACTACTGTGAGGTACAGTAATATGGTAATTCGATGCGAAATCGCTTCTTTGAATCAGGGACATCCGGACCGGGACATTAGAACAGCAGCTCCAACGAAAATTAAGCTTTCTCATATTAAATAGTGCAATTAGCACAGCCGAAAAGCACGAACTGTTTGAAGAAAAAATGTTTGGAGCTCTTTAGAGAAAATGGCGTTGGGCGTTTCTGAAAATGCAGCATATTTAACCTACATTTCACAGAAATGACGTTTTGACGTTTATCGAGAAGCTTGGGTATCGATTATTAAAGCACATGTAATAAATATAAAATGTGAACAAATTGTCGCTAGTGCAAAATATTACTGACGTGGAGATAAGTATAAACAATTACATTTTTAAATTTTTTGAAAAACACAAAAATATGAGCTATATGGTATTTTGGTCATCTTATATAGTGCATTTAGCACAAATTACGCAAAAGATTAAAGGAAAAATTTGAAACCGTTTTTTAGGAAATATTGTTTTTGATATTTTTTAAAAATCCACACATTGCACGCAATATTGCGAAAAGATGACTCAAATGTTTAAAAATGAGGTGTACATACCTGTAAAAAAAACGACTTTCAATGAGACAAATTGTATTTGAAGGAAATAACACTATCTTTTAATTTTATAGTTGTAGGAAGACAGGGAAAAAAATTAGCATTGTTTGATTTTCGCAAAATTTCGTAGTTAACACATGAAAATCGGACCTCTCTGACACTTTTATAAGGAGTGTAACTCCATTCTTATAGAAATTTAAAGTCGAAAATTAGGATCCTTATTTTTTTCAGAAATTTAGAAATATTCGGCAGGTCTTCAGTGTAAGTACCTCAATTTTTAAGAAATGCTCAATTTCGACATCGAGCCAGATGGAAAAGAATGTTTCCTCCGTTTGGAAAAAAATAGCAACCACTTTTTTCGGTAATCATGGAAACCATAACGTGTATTCTCCGTCGAAATCTGCGAAAACGATTTTCCACGTAGCCTTACTAACTTTCCTAGTACGCGGTAATACTTCGCAATATTCAGAAGACGTGTACAGAAGTAAATTGCTGCTGCAGAATGGCAAACAGACTTTCCCCGTAACGACTAACTTACTAAGTATCTCCTATACTGACGTATTTACTGCTGTATATACATATTGTATACGAATATTGCATCATCTGCCGAGTATTCGCTGGCCGCGGAGTTGCGTCATCTGTGCCGGCGCCTACGAACTGGACGGCGTCGGGTTATTCGCGAGTCGCATAGAAATGTTGTAGTTTGGCTCGAGGCGGCACCGGCCAGGTTAAAATTCGCCGCGGCCGGCGAGCCGTAGTAGGTAAGAAGTAGAATAGAGAGTAGTAAGCAGTCACAACCGTCAGTGTGAGTAGCAGAGTAGTCTGTCTGTAGTGGAAAGCTGTGCTGTGAATGTGTGGCGGATGTCGACAGCAAGTGACAGTTGATCCTGGTCGCAAGGGAATTGTGTCAGGTAAGGGCCCGTGGACAATGCGATGCGAACTGTGCAATCGTGTAGAAAAATGTGAACAATGTAAATAAATAAATAAGAGTTGATGAACAGTGCAATAAATAAACAAAATAAGTGAACCTGTGTAAATAAGTAATCAAGAGAACGGAGCGAGTGTAAGGAAAATAATCAAGTGGAAGAAACACAAGGATGGAATATATCTGTAAATAAATTAGGATTTTAGTGTACATTAAGAAACCAATAAACGTTTTTGTTTAAATACTACCTGTGTGGGTTTTTAATTCACCACGAGAAACGTTACATGTACATGTATACGGGAAAATTAAAATGTAATACTTTGCAATGATTCACATATTTCCAGAGCGTTACATCACAAGCTTTTTAGTTTATTGATATGCCTTTCTTCCATGTTTGGTCCAAAGTACATACCACCATATCCAAGTACAAAGTTATTACTTTGTTACGCCTTTTTTAAGTCTATGACCTTAGGTGTTCTCTAACTACACTTCTCGGCGATTCGCAAATTTTTTTAAGGTGAAATACACAATCAACACAAGTCCCTCCTTCCTGGGATCCCTTCTGTTATTCTAGAAATATATGTTAAACTGTTGCTTGAATTCTCTAGTTATATCGCGAAGATGATTGCTAATTAGTACTATGAATAATAAAATTATATGGCTGGTATTTATTACGAGTAATTGTTCGTCATTCCGAAATATTGTTTATTTCAATTAGTTAATATATTGTATTATTAATGTTCGACATATGCTATATTCATATGTTATTATATATGGAAATATATTGTTAATCATAATTTGCACGCGACTGAGATAGAGATCTGCTCTTCGACAATTAATGTTATCAATTCAATCCTATGAAGCAAATTAATCAATAAAATGAATTTCTAGAAAATCGTAGGGCTTATTATTACTTCGTGTATGTATTTATGTTCTATGTATTTTATAAGAGAAATGAAAAATACAATTTAACACGATTGTACTCTCTGTATTGTTTCTGTGTTGACAGTAGCTAATTGTTATTATTATTATATTTTATTATATTATAGTTAGTAGTAGTACGTAAGTAGTAGAGTCAGTAGTATGTAGTAGTAGTAGTATACTGATATTTCATTATTTTTTAATTGCAACTAGTTGTACTCAATTTCGGTTAAATACTCTTATCTCTATAGCCTTACGTTCAATAGTTGTATTCATTTAAAACTATAACTAGGAAAAGGTGTTTTTTTCTTAAGGATTAATAACATTTTTATTCACGTCAGTATCCTCATTTTGCTCAAGTACTCGTTTATCTTATATTCAGAGTGTAGCATCCATAGCAATTTGTTTCATATTTATTGTTGGATTGAATAACAGTGCTCAACTTATGACCGCGAGCGTATTAGGCCTTTGGGTTACGTTTTCTGGGCCTACGAAAGAGACAAATGCATAAAGAATATTTACCCAGCAGTCGAATTGCAGATGATGTTTTGACCTCCACATTTGAAGAGCCATATTTTCAATGTATGATCCCCCGATATTGTGGTCGCATATATCTTCTCTGTAAATATATCAAAAAACTGAATGAAATCCTATCTTGAACTTTAAAGTTGACTGTGAAGATCTTCCGTTCCTGAAGCATATTGTCATGAAATAGGTCACATTCCAAATGATTCTACGTTAATTGTGACGTTATTCCCGTCGCGTTTACTGCTATTTTTTATTAGTATCGTAAGTGTAGTGCATCTTCGTAGGAGGCAGTGCTTCTTCTCGCCTAAAATGGTGGGATCGACCCAACAAGCGGTCAAACTGCAACGGTTATTACTATTGTCCGTTTTTGGTAATGAAAATGTGGTTTCCTGGTGGCTGAATGGTATTGCCACATCACCATATGGTGAGATCTTCTCGCGCCGACACGGCCTGAGAGGGATTCCTCTCACCCCATCTTTCTCAGCGGGACAAGCTCTAAAACAATTCCGACGTGTGGTAGTGTCGGCATGTAAGCGGTAGGTGGTTTGTAATGTGTGGATAGGAGAAGAGGAGAAAATAGCGACGTCGTCCGCAACCCATTTTTATGTGTATTGTTGCGGCACCTGGATATTGGGATCTGAAAAACCAGGAAAACTTTCGATCAAATGAGGCGAATCACAATAATTCCCCTCCAAGTTGAGACTAGACTACACCTAAGCCATCCATCTAGCATGGAGAATCCAACCACGGTCGGGCTACCGAACCTAAGAATCTCTGTTTGACTAACGCTCAGGGTTAAGCAGCAAGTTGAAAATGAGCTAAATTCATCTCGGTAAATACGATAATAGAAGCTAAATTTAAAATATTCCAACAACTTTCATCAAAGAGTTTAACAAAATCATCCTGTGTGTAGTCTAAGTTGATTTAATTACATTTTTGATTCTGATAATGTGAAAAATAGCTCATGGTTGCTTCATAAATGTTCAACCTAAGGTAATAAGGTAATACTTCCCCTCCGAGTTTCAATGTAGAAACTGTGTTGTTTGGGTTACACTTTTCAGACGATATAATCTAAGAGAAGACCTGTCTCCGGCTTTTAAGCATGCCAGCCAATCGATCATCGCAATTTAGGTCAAATGTTCAGCTATGGGGATGAGGTTAAATCAAACAACCCCCCACTCAACATCGACCAAAATCCTTCGAAAACCCATTTTAGAAATGTTGGATCCCGTGAATAGGGCATTTTTCAGTTGCTTGAGTCTACGTGGCTCTTTCATAAACCGATGTCACAAAACGTCCTATTGTAATGTTAACTGCCATTTGATGTATGCATGTCGTACGTATGTATGTATGTATGTACTTGGCTACAGTCTTTTTACGCACAAGGCAATACAAGCATCGTCCGTCCTGCGGCCAATTGGGTTAAGGGTGCACCTGGCGGTTAGCGCACCCGACGCTGTATTCTGGGCTCTCACCTGAGAAGTGAGGTTTCCTCATCGTTACACACAAGCAAGTCTGGCTGGGAAATTGCAAAGAAAGCGA
>BOPP01000108.1:3373198-3423786 GCA_017312745.1 Gryllus bimaculatus
TTTACGAACTTACGTCTTTCGCGGTTACATGAATCTGAACTAGTTTTCATATAATCTCGATTTATTCTTTACAAAATTACGTACTGTAGTATGTCCGTTTCCGTGATTGCATGCAAGTACGCTCTCCACCACGCAGGGAATTGGCGTATTCTGACCTACTACATCAAATTTCCAAGGGTGAGCAAATTGTATGTGGTTTCTCCGTGGGTCGATGCGGTTGGCGAAAGCAAATGCCTGATGGCGCGATTCTGGGCCCGACGGTCCATTGTCGGAGCCTGTTATGCAGTGTGTGGGAGGAGGGGGAGATAGAAGCCTATGTTCTCAGCTCAATTCACGGCGGTTCGCCGTGTTCTATCGGCAATCTGCGTATACGACGCACCGGGGTCGTCAACGGCAATATGGACAGGGGGGGGCTCCGTAAATGGGCGGCCTTGATGCTGCAGGATGGCCTGTACACAGGAGGCCGTGATGCATCAATCTAGTCAGGGTTGACGTTTGCTCGCGGACGTGGAAAATCAATAAGAAATCAGACTTTCCGTTGTAATTGGTTTTATTCCCTTTTGAGATTTTGTGAATATTTTTATATATTGTGCTTGTACTGTACGTTACATTTATTTTTTGCTCGTAGCTTACTATTATTAATGTGTAAACGTGAGCTTTAAGACCTTAGTTCTGCCTGCCCATCAATATGTTACTAAGTAATTTATTGGATTGATTGATACTTCCAGGTACGTCAACTGCTATGATTAATTATTTTATTGAAATTGTGTCAAATGAATAATGACTTTTCTGAGGAATAAAGATCCATTAAAAGAAGTCACTAATAGATGTTTTCCGAATAGAGAATGGCTTTCGCGCATGAATAAAGGGGAAACACAGAAGGGGGAGAGTCATTGAAGTATTAGGTTCCTTAAATTATGATCAGTTTTTTGAAATATCAATATACAATAATGTACTACAACAAAATCTTCCCCAAGCATTTCTGAATCTGACAAGAATCCATAAAATGGCTTAATCTAGATTCGTCTTTAAATACGAAAAAAAACCCACAATTTTTCTGGCGTATTTTTAATTCACTTATTCGCCTTCTACCAAAATATCACATAATGAGGGCGGACGTTCCCTGAATTAAAGATGTAGGATGTTTCTAGAGAATTAGGAAATATTACGAATCAACTGAAACCTCATGGGACATTTGGGGAACGTTTGTTAAAACATTGTTATCTCACCAGAGATTATCCGCAAATTGTGCGGCGGAATATCGGATATTTCCAATGCCATATTTTTTTATTTTTGACCGTCATACTTGAAATTATATTCATTTAACATTTTACGTTTTCACATTATTGCGTACAGGTACGTAACATTATAACACTGAAATTTCTGCCCTACTAACACTTTAGTCACCTCTTGAAAAAGTCATGCAAACTCATGCAAACGCCGCCCCAGTGATGCGAATCTGTAATTATTCCCACAGCCAGGAATTGTTATCATTTGTTACTTCCACAAAAGAAACAAACATTAATAAATCACAATTGTTAAAGCATTTGCAGCACAACATACAGATAAGCAAGCGTAAATTCACACCAGCTTGCCTTGAGTTCATGGAAGTGAGCTTCCAGTTTTTAAAGATTACACAGTAATCAGCGACTGAACCTTTTAAAGGAAAATAAGTATATTTCTTATATTTCTTCTATAAGTATCATTTCTTTGTACAAATCCGCACATATATTTCTTCCTGACTTTAATGAAGCTAAATATATTATTTTATTGAACGTAGAGAGCATTGTAGGGCTAACGTTAATAAAACCGTCTTATCTTATCTTCTCCATCATGTCGCCGTTCAACAATGAACTTTTCAGATACCCATCGCTGCATCATTTCAAGTGCAAATTACACAAAAACTTTTTTCAAAAAATTCTGCCTGGCCTTTTTTAAAGTCTTTGTTAGGGAAACAATATTTCTTCAATTTTGTTGTTTTGAAATGTTAACGTCCTTATGAGCAGAAAATTTAAATAAAAAATTTGAAGCCCTTTAGGAGAAAAAAAGTTGTTTAAAAATATTAAAATTCCCTTTGTTTCACGCACAATTACGTGAAAACTCCTCATATTTTCCCAAAATTGCACAGGACCTTGTTTCAAGATCTTGCTTTAAATAAAAAGAAAAACATATCTTCAACAATTCAATCTTCAACTTTTGCATTTTTTAAAAAAAATATGGGATTTAAAGAAAATAAGATCTGCACTGTTGTCTTGAGCGACCTTTACTCTATACGATGACGAAGTTTAATCTAAAAATTTGAAGCTAGTTTTGATAAAATTTGGAAAATGTTGTTGAGGCTTTGTATATCCCGCAAATCAAAATATCAATTTCAAACACAGAGGGTCTCAGAGTTCATTTAATCGATTAGGAAATATAAATTTTAGAAAAAGTAAAAATCGATTAAATGGTTTATGTGCTAGTGTTGGCCATACATGAACAGACAGACGTTTTGCACGAGTAATATTTCCGGCAGCAGCCCTTGGAGAAAGTAGTCTTCGCGGAGGCAGTACTGTTCCGGGGAGAGGGGAGAAGCCGCGAAGGAGACTTTCCCCAAAAGCGACAGTAGCAAGGGCTGCTTCAAGAAATAGTGCTCTTTTAATTTAAAGCCTCATGACAGAGGGTACGTGTTTTACACAAAATCAAAATATTAACGTGTTTCGTCATTGCATTGCTATTTTTATAATCTATTGCTAGTGAGAAAAATGTATGGATCCATTTAAAAAATAAAAGATGATTAAATTTATTTTTTGTAAGTAAAACTATTTCAAATATTATTTCTAAGACATATTACTTGCCCCATGGTTCCACACTGTTGAGCGAAAACTGTATTTCGATATCATGAATTGTTTAGAAGTTATGGGAGTGGCTTGTAGTTGGTGAGACTTTCTGAATATTAAAATGGAAATGATGCATCTATGAGTACAATTTTTTTCCAGGTGTAAAGTGATGGAAATAAAAAATAAACATATTTAAATACTTAACTTTGACCTTCAAATACAAGAAACTGACGTTTTGGGCGGGGGAGGGAGATAAGACCTACATATAAAGCTACATTCCACAAGCAAAGCCACGGACCTTCCCAGTGTAGGTTCGTTGGATCAATGGAAACGGTACGAAACCTCGAACGAGATTGCAGCTATAATCTCTACTTGGAATTTCCATCGTGATCGAGTTTTGGCAGTTTCCTTTGATCCAAAGAACAAACGCAGTTCGGGAATTCGACACTGCGTGTAACAGAGGACTTCCGATTATCGCTAACACGAACGTCTTCTGTTTCTGTCTGAAAGACGACTTGTGCTTTGCGTAAGATTTCGTTTGGATGTAGCTGAACATAATAAATAAAACATTTCCCATTATCAACGTAATATGTTTATAATCTAGTCATCCGTTATGCGATGCGGCGGTTTTCCTTAAGTTTGGATAACATTGAACTATTCTGAAGACTGGTCCTATTAACAAAACATAGAAAACAATCATATTAAATTTATTTCAAATTTGAAAGCAATATAAATTGAAATAGTTTTATGCAAAAGGAGAAGAAACAATGCTACTATGTAATAGCTAGTAGTTATGTAAAGTGGTTTTTACTTCAAACAAGAAGAATCTTCTCTGTTTCGGTCAAGGCGTATGTATTTTGTATTAATATTTTGCTGCCCAGGCTGTACTGTTTTATGCAAATCCTTTTTTTGAAATCGTACAGTAATATAATCCATGTTCGCAATGATTCATATTATCAGTTTCCCTTGATCCAAGAATCAAGATCAGAGATACTCTCTTTCCTTGATTTACTTATTTATAAAAGTAAAACCCTGTATGTGACGTATGGACGAGAAAAAACCCACAAAATTAGTACTTGCTATTGGATACCATTGTTGAATGGGATTTCACAGAAGCAGTCCTAACGCAACCGGGACAGAGTGTTTGCTAGAGAAATTCTTGGTAACATTTAAATTAGTAACTCACGTTCTTAAACTTTATGGGCGACATTTTTAAAACAAATGTCACTCTCTAATTTCAACATAAGAAAACGCAGTCGGCCATAATGATGAATCCTGTATGTGGAATCACTATTCAAATTTGGCGCATACCGTATTATGCAAAGAGTTCGTCCTCTGGCCACTAGGGCGCATTAGCGCTCTCTCACGGAGCGGCTGGTCAGCCTAGGCAGGAGCGCGCGGCTGCCGTATTCGAGCGTTGCGCTCGCTGGTCGCTAGAGAGTGTTACGATCGGCCAACAGCCTGGACGGGTTCTCCCGCGCCGTCGCCGCCGCCTCCACCGCCGCCACCGCCGCCGCCACCGTCACCGCATGTCAAATGCTGAGTGCCTCGAACGAGCGTCGACCGATTGTTTTGTTTCGCCGTGCCGCCGCCGCCACCACCACTGCCGCCGTCTCCGCAGCCTGTGCTTCTCCCGACGAGAGGGGACAGCCACACGAATCTACGGTCGTCAGGATGAAAGAGACTGACTGCTCTTCCACGGCGTTTTCGTAGAAGACCGCCTCGTTGTTTACTCGACCTTTGCCAGTGTCGTGGGCGCCGGTGTTATTAAACGGCATCGTGTGGATTTATCAACTGTCTTGGACCAATATTATCGTTGTTGTGTAGTGTTGTTTGTTGGTGTGATTTTTGTGGACATTCTGCCGAGCACACATGGAAGGACCTGGAATTTATTGAGGTATGATTCATGTTATGATATTCTTTTGCTCAGATGCGGGAACTCGTGTTGTTGAACTGACGTCCCGCAGCATCGGTTTCAACTGTCGCCTCCCGGACCAGTTCAAAGCCACCCGACGTGTATTGATGTCTTAGTTAAGAATGAAGCAAAATAATGTCTGATTATAGTTCTTTTAGGCATTGTATGATAAGATGATACATTAAGCTGTCAAATTGAACTGTCGTATTGAACATTAACCATTTTAAAAATAAAACTGAGACATTTCACGTTACATGTGGTTGCTACTTGTAGTAAATATTTCAAGTATTTATTTGAAAATGTGGAACTGATGCATATAATAAGATTGTTGTTTGACATTATTGATTTCTCCTTTGCAGATACTGTGCTGTATCTGGACATAATACTCAAACTGGTGACGGGATTTCACCTCCAAGCTGTTATTCTTGATGAATGGTGTAATAATGTAGAAGTTATGATTTCAATTAGAATAATGTAGATATCGACAGAAGATGTTACCGTTATTTTTTTAAGTTGTTTAAAATGATTTGCTTTGGGAAAAAGAAGGAACAATAATATTTTCAAACTGGTGAATTCTCAATAAGGGTGAGAAAAAGCCATCTTCCATGTCCTTACTCAGTGCCTTGGCTGCTGCACTTCTTAATGTCGTTGCTGCAGCCAGTGAGAATGCCGCAACTACTGCCTGGCCCGTGGACAACTTGACTGCTGCCCCTTCATCAGTGACGTCTACTATGGGAGTCACGGGAGCAGAAGATTACTCAGGAACTGGACACCACCCACAGTGGTCCAACACCACCCACAACATCTCTATCCTGTCTTCAGTGTTTGGAGTGTCGTATTGTTTGCAGTGGGGATCTGTAAATCACGTCTACTTTCAGTTAGCCAATACGTTTTTCTTTTTGTCTTACCTTGCGCCGAACGGCACTTACGGCATTCTTTACCTTCGGTGCACTCTCCTCGTGGGCTGCGCGTTCTTTGCGCTCTGGGGGTGGACTGTCATGTGTTCGTTCGATGCCTTCCTGTGGAACGCTGCCTTCGTCGCCATTAACTTCATCCACGTGTGCGTGCTCCTCTACTACCTGCGGCCGGTGAAGTTCTCGCGGGAGGTGGAAGAGGTGAGTTTACACACTTTTGTTTATCAGTAACATCATTGATTGAATGAATCTTGCTCTAGTTGTGTAGATTATGGTAATGACATGACACACATGATGGATTATCAGAAATAATTATATTTCTACCTTGTAAGAAAAGGTTTCTCGCTGACAATAGATAAAACGATTGGAGTTCACGTTATTTTTGTCACTTCGCGTAATTTCCTCCTTAAGATAAACTTGTTAGGAGAGTTCCTCGAAAGAGATTGCTTTGTTTCATCATGCGATAATGTATCATCGTGAACTTGACATTTGCTGGACAGTGGCGTGATTACCATATTTTTCAAGATTTCTTTAATTTAAAGAGTAATGTTTGTATTATTTGTTTGTTAATTTATACAGCTGTCAGTTTAGTTGTTTCGTCAGCTCGTAATATTCAGCCAAATGCGAATTATTAGTGAAGTTCATTCGCCTATCTAGTCTTATTTTCTCTCTATCCCAACGCAGCTGAGGTTTCTCGGAAAACACTCCAATAAAAATAGAACGGACCGCGATGCAGAATTCCGCAAATCGCTGGGATATCGGCAGCGTTGCCAACGATTTGTGCAGCGACCTCCAAGGGACGGAAGTCAAAATTTCCCGGCTTTTTCTTGCCGCGCTAGTCTCCCCGCGACCTCGTTCGCCGCAGTGGGCTTTCGGCAAATCGACGCGGTCATTTCGCGAGAAAAATTAGGAAGGATGTAAACGTTAAGGGCGTTATGATGTAAATTGAACGGGACTGTCATTTTGTTTGGAAATGTTTATTCATTTTAGTTCCGAAAAGTTCGAAACTACGATATAGAAAAACATTGTACTTTCCTTTCGAAATATAAAGAAATTGAAAGTCGTTTCGTTCGGATCCCTTTCAGAATGGAACAGAGAAGAACTGTTGTAGGTTCAATTTCAAAACGTGACGTTATACCGTTATTGAAGTTTATTTAGTTTAATGTTTTATATTCATCTAACATTTAAATCCTAGTACAAAGTGCGACATTTCACACCCTCACGGACAAAGTGGGGTCTATGATAGAAAAAATGGTAATTGAAGATTCCGGAATTTTCGAATTTACATTTACATTAAAATACAAGCTATACTTATTATGAAACAATTTTAGAATAAAATTTATTTACTTTACAATAAAAATATTTTATCCGTTCCATGCAAGTATTCTTTTTTCATTTGATGCCGTTTTAATGATTTGGTCAATGTGCCTCCTAGAATCCATTTGTATTTCTTTTTAAATTACATTGTTATTTATGTTAAGAGATTCCAAGTGTCTTAATGAACGATTTCTCTTAATTCTACTACTGGTATATCTTCAAAGTGGAAAGCTTCTTTCACTAGGCACCTAGAGAGACCTGCACTTCTCTGCTAACCTATTTGTCACTCCAACTTATAGATAATTTATGTTGTAAGTCAATACACACACACTTTCTAAAGTAAATATGTTTCAAACTTGATGAAATGTTGGAAAATGTATATCACCTTCTTCTTTTCTGTAAAAGAAATGTACAGTTATAATATTTTTCTCCTTGACTAGCCCATCTGGCGTATGTCTGAAATGTCATAAGAACAGTCTAGTCCCAGGTACTAGGCGGTTGGGTGTGAAAGGCTTATAGTGTGAAGACCGCGCAAAAAATTGTCAAATCAAGTTGTCAATTGGTCGCGCAAATACGAAGGCCTCTGAAATTTGAATCACACTGAATATCAAATATAGAAAAACGCATGAAGGGCATAAACAGGTATATTTTTAATGTAATTAACTAATTGAAAGGTAGCTGTAATTGTGACATCAAACGAAAAAGACACAAAATTGCTGATGCGTATATTTCTGTAGCTGTTTTGGGAATTATCATGTTGATCTTAAATTTGTTCAGTACTCTCTATTCATTTATCATCTAAAGAGCAATAAATAACATTGCCGAAGATGATGTCTGTTGAGTAGAGAATTTCTGTAGAAGATACATATCTACCTCTAGGCGTATATGAGGGAGAAATGTTCTTCTTCTTTTTATCTAATAAGTATATGTAAGCTGTGAATAATTCAAGAGATTTACGTTGATAGATCCGCACTTGTCAAACCAGAAGAAAAATATTAGTTTATGTATCAACTGGTGAACTTGAGATCTGTCCATTTGAACAATTTTTGACTTGCACTCCTTTAACCGAACACTAGCTTATTATAACCTAACACCCTGCTTATTATAAACAGTCAATAAGACGGATTCTGGACCAATCCCCAAAAAGCCTTTTGGTCATTCAACATTTTTATGGGAATATTACCCAGTTTAATCCGAGAGACGTTTTTAACCTCCATTGGACCAACAAAAAGACAAAAGTGAAGAAAGAATTGAATTTATTACCAAAAGCCAGTACAAATCAAGCTTATTTTTCTACAATCGCCGGAAAGATCTCTCTTGGACAGATAGTCTTCTTCTGTGGACAGATAGTCTCTTTCTGTGACGAGCTTTTGATTCCCTCTTCGACGACCTTGCCGGTGTGATGTGAAATGTGCCTGAATTTTGCCTTAACTTCTCATTGTGGTTGAGTGGAAATTTGATCTCCTGGGCAATTCTTAGTCCGAGAAACAGTGGATGCAAAATCATTCGGGGCCAAGTGAACACATCCCATCTGCTCCAGAAGTTGCTCGGTTACAGAAGCTCCGTGAGGACGGGCGTTGTCATCAATGAGGACATCTCCAGAAGCCAGCATTCTTCTTTTGTTTGAACGTATACGACTACTTATCTCATTCTTTGATGACTTTCTGCTGCTCTATTCCCTTCTTGAAGAACGTGAATAACAGTACTTCGCAGCGAGCGCATCAATCGTTCCAGCCATCTTCGCGTCGCTGCAGCTCAGCTCAAATTGGTTATTCGGTGTCAGTAGTCGCAGAAGTTATGGTGTAAGTGCAAGCACAATCGACCAGTCACGTCCTCAAAAGCCTCCTACGTGCCTGGTGCTTTAAGGGTGACTCGGGGTTGAAAACAAAGTTGACTGCCTATGTACTTCATTGGCGAATGTTGCAGCAAGTACATGATGTGAAAACGTAATATTATGTAATTATTGTTGGATTGACTAGATAACTGTGGAATATTGCGTAGTGTTCTGAAGCGAATGAAGCTCCTCTCAAGGGATGATATTTCAAGCTTGAAGTGACCAACTAACGCCCTCCAAACGATATAAACTCTAAAATAATACAAACTCTGTTCGGAACCTAGTCCAAGCTAGGCAATCTCGCCAATAGTTGGTGTTGAAAGCGAAGTTTACTTACGAGGACCCTCCACAGTATTCGTACTTCTTTTGATGTGATATTTGCTAACATACCATTGTAAGTTTTCAAAGGTCGTTTTGCCAATGGCGATGCACAAAACAGCGTATAATGGGAATGAATTGGGTGAGCATATTGGATGTAGTGGAAAACGAAGAGATATATTTACAGTGATGTAATAATCAAATACCTCTGCTTAACAATGTTCCAAGTCAATATTCCATGTGTTGGATAGGTTGAAGGATGTTTTATGTAGGATCTGTACAGTTGGAAGACCCAGGCCTGTCGTTAAATTAGACTCGTGTAGCGAAGCGTTAATTTGCCTTAAAACCGTGAGTGTAAAAAATACATTCTGCTGGCGAATGTGTGTTGTCGTTCGGACGTCGACCTAATATATTAACAATGAGTTGTAATGTTAGTTGTACGTATGCTTACGAAAATATACTGGTTCTGCAATGCTAGGTACGTCAATCCACACATTAGTTTTCCAGTCCTTGAGGTCGGTTCGGTACTGTGGCACCGGAGGAGCAAAAATTGCGTTGGGTCTCCGTAAGCAAACGATGTAGTACTTACAGAATATTTTCAGAATTAAAGGTAGTGTCTTCTCAACGTGGGAAGCTGGAAGGAGTGGGGGGAAACTTCTCTAATCCCGGAGCTTCGATACAATTTAAATTTCTACATTCTCGCCCGTACTAACGTAAGAAGAGAAAGTATTGTAATCGTGCGCCCGAAAACGAATTTTCGATACAAAACTCGTATTGCCGGGCCCTGACCAGGTAACGGTGAATAAATCCAGTTGCTAAATATAACAAAAAATCCTATAACACGTGGTGTACCCAGAATACATGTTTTGTGCGTCCTGCATACCGAAAAATCGATTGACAGCAAAACGTCTGTCCCTCTGTGCACAACACTAGCGCATAAACCGTTCAACCAATTGTCTCCAAAATTGATATTTCACAATCGTTCTAGCTGATGGGGTGGACCCTGGAATTTTAAACCTATATTTTAATTTTTGGGGGTACTTTACATGAAGAACATTAAAAATTTTCAAAATTAAAAAAAAGTCTCCAAATGTGTGATTAAATTTTGTTGTTGGATAGTGCAAAGGACGTTTAAAAGAATGGTGCAGGTCTCATTTTCATCGACATTCCCGATTTTTCGAAAATTGAAGAAAAATTTAAAGCTTCAAAATTAGAGGTGTAGATTTATGTCTCTAAGTCTGGTGTACGAAATTAGCTCTTCAAAAAAGGTTATGTTACATATATCATGGTGCAATATAGTCAATAGGTTTTTATCGATCGATGTATTTATTTATATTAGACGAGTTTGGCTTCAGAGTTCTCTGACGGGCAATAGTTATTAAACATTTTTAGAAATAAAGGCACAGACTCACATAATTACCTCGTTAAAAGTTTTTATTTTTCATTAACCATAGTTTGTAATGCATCGTTCGAGAACATGCATTTTTCCCCATCTTTACAATGAATATTTTATATCATAATGAATAGTTCATGTACATTCTGTGGCTATTGTTTACCTATGGTAATAGGTAAAACGTTTGCAGCAATCGAGGGTTAAATGAATTTATTCACTCATAAGAATTACTCCATTAAATCACTCACAACAAAATCTTATATCTCTCTGTGCCGTAAATTACTGTTATGGATCCATTTCTTTATTTATTTTTCTTCTCCGAGAAGTACCATTACAGGTAGGTGCGTATAGGCCTAATTTCTAATTTTCGAGGTTTGCGAACGCAGGTGTCGGCGATACCTTGTCCCCCGACGGTTTTATTTGCGGGTTGTCATGCAGCTGCTCTCCGTATTTGTCTCCGTCGCGCCGGAACGACCCGGTTTTATTGAGAAATCAATCCGGCGGGGCAACAACCGGCTGTTCAGCCTGTCTCTCTTTTGACGCCCCGTATTTTTGGAGCCCGTTTCTTCATTTTTATGCGCCGCCTTCCTTTTCGCGGCCTTTCTATCCCTTCTTGCTTCCCTCTATTACGCTATAAAGGACGTTATGAATACGTTCATCGTCCGGGTAACTCGCCGGAACTACTAAGAGCGCTAATGATGGGCCTTTCTTATCGCGATCGCCTCTGGGCGTTTTTTGTGCCGTCCTTGCGTCGGTGCAGCAGTGTAGTTGTGTGGACAGTGGGTTATTACTAGAGTTAGGATTTATAGGTGCAATTTTCTTTGTAAGAAAGGAAGGACAATGGTTGAATAACACTAAACGGGGGTCAGAAAGGTGGAAAATAGAAAAAGATTTATTCGAAAATTGATAGTTGAAGCTAAATATAATATTGCGGGTGGGGATTGAGTTGTGATTATAAAAAGGGAAAGAGATAAGATTACTTAACTAAATCGTACATCACAGGCAGAAAGACAATAAAAGTAGACAAATTTGACTGGTATTACTATTATCAATGACTACTACCTTCCTAAGCTTCTGACGGAAAGTTTGCGACGCCGTGCGATTTGATTTTTGGAATAAATATTTGTAGAATTAAGTAAATTCCTTAGAATCACATTTCTGGTTTATATAAAGATCACGTGCTGGTAGTTTTCATACTTCTCACGTGCTAGTATTTTCCAATTATGCAATTAGAATTTGGTACACGATCACGTTCACTTCTATAAAAAAATGAAACAAAACGCAAGCAATAAAATGAATTCGAGAAATTAATCAAACAATATAGCCCAAGAAAAAAGTCACATTGAAAGAGAAGAAATTAGTCTTATGAAAACGGAGCGGAAAAAGGATTGAAAGTCCTAAAAAGAGCAAAGAGAGGCTAACATTATTTTTACAATTTAGAACCAAAAGATGACGTGAAATATTTATCTTGCAAGGGCTCTTCCATACGAGCGAAACCTCCAAAAGCTTTCATTGTTGTTTTTTTTGCTACATAATGTGCGGGGAGGGAAATTATCTTTTTTAAATGTATTTATTTCTGTTCAATGAACGCAGTATTACAGATATGATTACAAATTGCATTTAAAAAAAGTACACACTTCTTCAGGCGCACTGTACTTTGCATATGCGGGATCTTTTTTTTAATTTCAAAAATAATAAAGTTTAATTTAATTGATTCTCATTAGGGAGTTCGATGCGATAGGTGTATTACTATTGAACTTAAAATTGAAGAAGGAAAAAGGAACTAGCCGACGTCTGTTTATACCCTTCAGAAAGTTGTAATGTACTCGGTGACGAGTTTGTAATGAACGGCCGAGGTTAATTTGGAACAGCTCAGGGTTAATATTAAGGAAGAGAAGATACTTATTGAGAGCTTATTGATATGAACATTCAATTGCACTACTTTTAATTATTTGATTATTTGTTTATACGGAATGACTCGCGGAGCTTTTAGAATTCATCATTAGATGTATATATTACTCACGGCCGCCTTAAACCAAATGGGGCGTGCATATATTAGTGAGGGCCGAATAATCGATTTAAACATAAGTAATCCTCCGTCAGTTTCTTGGAATGTTTTAAAATTATTTAGAGAAGAACATTTTTTTAAAAATGCACACGTTTTGTGTGCAAAGGCTCTTCCACGATGCTTCCACAACCTTTTCGTATATCGAGGAAGTCGTGGGCATCTTAAATATTGTGTGATCTTGATTACGATATTACGATGTTGCGCACCTCACTCCTGACGCTGTATGATGGGGTTGCAAAACGATAACATTGGAATTCAGGACATATTGACAGAGCAAATTCTTTATTTTTATGCCAATAAATATATCTAGTAAATCGTGTAACAAGGAAGTAGTAAATCAAGTAAACAATTCAATAGTAGATAAAGATAAATTACATCGCACTCTTTCAAGAATAACAGGGTGACCACTCTTTTTCTTGGACGAATTTCTCTTGATTTTTTTAAAGTTATATACGTCATTTCATTATTTTTTCAGAACAAAATTTGAGACGTATTTTAGGATATTGAAATAAATTATTAAATAAAGCACGATGTGGTTGATATTAACCACTGTTATTTAAGTCCTTTTCGCCCTTACATTCCAGATTCTCTTACACGAACACATTGTGAGAGAGATGGATGCACTTCAATTCAGAACACACAGTACCTTTCTTTATTTTTTCAGCTCTGATTGAACTGTAAAAAGACAAAAATAATATTTGCTTAACAAAGCCGCATGCGTTGTCTTATATAGCGTAGTTCTTTGATACACTTCACTAGTAGTCTCAATGCGCAGTTTTTAGAGGACTACGTGGAATTATAACAAAGTAAAAATTCAGGACATTTGGCAGGAACAATGAAAAATATGGCGGGACAGCGGGACATTAATGTCGATATTCATGATATTTCCCGCAGGTATGGCAACCCTACTATACAAACGGGCGAATTAACCATGTTGGAGGCCACGAGGCTAAAATGTTTTGAGCCCCATTTCCCGTCCTGCCAGGTACATATGCAGGATAGAATTTCAAGGGTTCCCAACGGGGTCAGAGATCAAGGGGTCGATTTAGGGCCAATAGCCGAATAAGAACCGGCGCCTGAGTAGGATAATCAAGATCCCACTGGTTACAAACATATTAATGAATTTAAATCACTATTTTTTTAGATAAAGCAGCAAACATATTATGATTAATTACAATATGATAATTCACTAGTTTGTTTCCCTTGTTCGTCCTTAGGAATTATGAAATTATAGCAATGCATTCAATTCGCAACGATACTCTATCGCGTAATAAAGTGCTCTCCGCAATATGCATTGGAGATATGTGATGATTAATTCTTAGAAAAAATTTTACATTTTGTAATTGTTACATTGCTTTGCGTGTAATTTAAAATTGGTGCTTAAATAAACAATTATACATCGATATTGGTGAAAATACTGCCGTAAAAACATTAGGATGACTTAGGATGGTCTTTTTCTAGCACATACTGAAGTAGAAACGGTTAGAACGTTCCATTTCTTCCATTTAGTTTACATAAAATGAATCTTTTATCGAGTTAAGTTTAACGAACTTCCTGTGAGCTTTAAAAACAATGTTCAACATATGAACAACATCAGAATTTAAATCAATTTACTTTGGTACCAGAAATTTTAGTGAAAGTACCAAGATTTTTTAGGGTTAGTATTGGGATTTACCGAGTTAATCGTCTGGCAACGCTCGTTGGTCACCGTTAGAGAATCCGTGCATTTTTGATAATCCTCGTCGGCGTGCTCAGTTTATGCTCCGTGAACCCATGCATGTCATGATATCCTTATGCTCCACATTGTGATCCCATGCAGCCACATGCATGTGTACAGGTAATGGTGGTCCGTTTCATGAGCCATGCGGAGATTTGGTATGTGAAAATAAGCCAAGACAGGTGTCACATAATATCGTCCTTGAAGTATTTAGTGTTGGCAAACTGATTCTAACGCCTGCATGTGCTGACAGCATAATTGTTCCATTTCAGGAACCAGAACCACTGCATGCTGTTGGAATGCGCCAGTGAACGTTTGAGTTTTCATATAACATCTCACCAAATGCTAACCTCTATTTCTATTTCAGTCTTAACAGTAATCATTGCATTTCAATGAAGATTAGAACCTCAGCTACACAAGGGGCCGATGAAGCAAACAAGTCGATTAGGAGTCCATAAAATAAAAAGGGTAGGCATCCCTGCATTGCAGAATGTAGCACCGAAAATAAGGAGCGCAAAGTTCGATACATTTAGCGCATAACGTACTAAATATATGACCCGCGCACGATTTTCTAACTAATACGATGGTGTTAAAAAATGTGTTGGTTAGAAATTCGAATAGAAATCATTTGTGAGGGAAGACCTTTAACAAATAAATGCCGTTAAATAATTTTTGGGCCTGCTGGATCTCGAGCAAAAACCTTAGCTCTGCCTTCAAAGACAATTCTGACCACAAAACAAGGCGTTCACCTAAACGCTGTTGTTGCGTAGTTATTACCCCTTTAGGTCGGTCGTTACTAGTCGCTACCGTGTGGACCGCTGTGCCTAGCGGTTTTTTTGCGTGTCGAGCAAGAAGTGCGATTTATGGATGGCGTCTTAATGGTGTGCAATATCTGCTAACTTGCAGCTTTGGCTTCTTTCCCGGTGCATAAACATGGCCCGCTTTTTCACCGCGAGGGTGATTAATTCGAACTTACGATAAATTATGCTCATTATCGGGGAAAGTAAACGAGCAAGGGCCGGCCGCCTCCTTAATCTGCGAAAGCCCAGATTTGTCGGGGAATTGCGAGTAAATATTGTGTCAGCTGGCGGAAGAACTGCGAGAGTTGTTAACGTAATTTCACGATTCTACGGTCTGTAATCGCGGGCTGTTTCTCTTATTTAGTTAGGTCTTCTTGGCGAATTTTAGAGTAAGTCGTATAAAAGAGGGCGGTGCAAATCATTATTATTCTCTCGCTGAGATAATTGTACGCAAACTCTGTGCAGACAATATTTTAATCTTCGCGACGCATTGAAGCAACATTAAACGACTTGTTTTACTGTTGACAAAGAAACTCGTACCCGAGTGAGTATTATTAAAATCACGCGTCTTCAGTATTGCACAAGGTTATTTAAGACGCGGTGTTGCTGGTTCTTATATTTTGTTGTATTTGAATTCTCTATTTTCAAGGTTGTGTCAAATTTGTGTCGGATACGTTCTTGCTAATGGAGGCATTCATGGATGTTTCAGTCCGAAAGAAAGTGTTCATCTTTATTTCTTAATGCATTTCCATAATGGCCTGTGTTTCGAAGTTTATACGATGGAAATATGTAGAAAATCAGATGTATTGCTAATAAACAATGAGTTAATATATATATATATATATATTCAATTGCATTGTTAAGAAAATTAAACTTGTTTTTACAGTGTTTTTCACCTGTATTCAGACCATAGCTGAGCAACATTAGTCTGTCCTTTCTGGAATATTTATCAATATACACCAATCAATACCGCCACCAACCAACATCATTACCACCCACAATAATCATCACCTCTTATTACTTTCACATTCATCTCGCGGTTTTTAAAAGCTTTATTTTTAAAAGTAGTAGTAGGGATGAATTACCCGTCTATGACATAAACTCTGCGACAGGGAGACCAAAATATAATGCGATACAATAGATAAATACACATTCAAGAAGCAACACTTCAAATGAGACGCGGCTGTCAAGAACATTCCATTCCTTTTTCTTAAATAGATTTTTGATAGAATATCGTCGAAGCATGGTTAATATTTGCTTATACTCTTAAGGAAAATCGTGATAAAGACCGGGAGAAGAATTTTCAAATCTTTAAGTGGAAATTTAAATTTAAATTTAAATTTTTCACTGGTTGAAGTTAACGTTGCCGACGCTGTAAAGTTTTACAAATATTTTCATGTGTTGAAAATTTCTTTCACACTTCCTTTCTTTCATGCGTAGCTTTGTTCAAATATGTTCTTTGCTTATCTCCCAATGAATCGTAATACCCGTACAAGGTTGGGCTATATCTTATGTGACGTCCAGTCATGCAAGACATTCCTCCAAGAAATGGCTATGACGCTCTCGTTAATTGGGAGTTACGATATTCTCTGCGATTGCGTTGTGATGTACAGATGTTTGCGGAGACCATATTGAGCTGAAAGCGACAGTCTTCTTTCGTCACCTCTGAACTGAAAACCAGACACACGTAATGCATTAGTCACGCCACGATGCCACACAGCGAATGAATAAGTAATAAAAATGAGTTGGATATCATCAATATTACGTAGCATATTTCTCTCGTATCACCATTAGAGTCGTTTTGGTCTACGCCATAGGGGGGATAAAGGACTAAAATGAATCTCCAATAGAGAGTCCAGCACTTTTATCCAGCCACACGTTTATGTGCACACAATACATTCCGGTTTCAGTGGACAGAAAATAAAATCAGCAGTATATTAAGAGGAAGAATGATGTTTCTATTTTAGTGATAATATTACTAGTACGAATAGCTAACCTTACGCTGTTACCATCTCCTTCGTGCATGACAGTTGCGCCTCAGCAGAGGAAGCGTTTCCTCTCTTTTTCTTCCTTTGCACATCACGTGCGCCCTGTATTATCTTTTGGAGGTAATCTACGGCGAATTCAAGATCTGAGGCCTATACTTTCGATATTTTTCAGTTCGATACCGTCAGTGGCTTTTAAAGAAGGGGAATTTTATGTTTGGCGCCGTATATACGTGGCAGAAGAACAGAGCTACGACGCCCTTTCCCCTTCATGTGGTTATTCCGAGATGGTGGAAACAAGTGTAGAATACGTCTCTGGTAAAGCTGCTGCTATTGCCTGCCTCTGGGAAACCTCTGTCGGTGTTAGCGCGTGATTCTCAAACGTCGAGATCAACGTATACCACTAATGTAGGACATTGCCCACAGGCAATTCTCATCCGTTGCAAATATGACGGTAATTGTTTGGTTGAAAATATAAAAGTTAACTCGATGCTCTGAATTCTGGTGAGATGAAAATTTGAATTAATTTTCTGGCGAGGTTTGTGTTCCCTGGATCGGAAATGCCCATAGAGGTAGGTTAGCGTAGAAGTGGCTTGATAACATGAAAAAAGCTCCCTAAACGCTTTTAATTGTTGTCGCTTGACATCATAAAAAATATTCTCGCTAATGTATTTCGATCGACCTTTATGGCGCAACTGCCACGGTGCCAATCGATTGGCGCTAAACCACGGGATGTCGGTTCGATTCTCGAGATTTCACATTCATCGTGTAAGGCAAATCAAGTATTCCCTGATCGCAATTCAACATTTCAGAATTACCCGCAGTCACCACCATCCCGACGGAAGAATAGAAATAGAATTTGAGGACTTCACGAAAAAATTGGAGATGAACCTTAGGGTTGAAAGTTAATTGTCACTTTGATGCGACCGCTTTAAATGTTCATTTCCATCAAGCTTCATGATTCTGTATTACATTCGCCTTCAGTAGTTTTTGTGACTGGTTAAATTTCTTAGAGGGGAATGGAGATAGGCGACATGTCAAAACATGCCTTTATTGCCACATACGGCGCTTGGTGTTCCTGCCTGGAGTGGGATTCGTGAAAAATTGCCAAATTGGCCTTGCTTTACGATTAGAGTAATAATTACTTTCAGAAATTATTTCATTCGTTTTTAATTTTAAACACATTTATTAGTACATATTATACAGGATTAGTCAATAACCCGTCCTACTTAAATATTTTCTTAACGTTTTAAGATATTGAAATGGAATTTGCACCAAACGATTCAGGTCATAGAAGCTCATCAGTTGTTATGATTAGCTCTTTGATGGCATTTTTTATTGTAAAAATATTGGACTAAGTTATTTTTTTTTCAAATGGAACACTGTAGTATATATTTTTACACAAACCGAAAGTCTTGAGCAGATAAATGTATCAATACAACATATGTTTGTATTTGATGAGTAATAAACAGCACAAAATAGTATGAAATGATATGAAAGGTATGAAAAACAGGTAAATGGGCGCGGCGTGGCACCAGATAGCTCAGCTGACTCAAAGACGCAAGGCTCTGCTTGGTGAGCACGTCAGTCGAATTTCCCTTCAACAAAAGTCCCAGCAAATCCCTCGTATGTTACAATCGTACACTCCACAGTAAACACTAGGTGGCTGGTTTTTGGAAATCATTGTGCATATAGGTGTTGTGTTGTGATATCTTTGGCATTTTTCATAAAATAATTAAAGACGTCATTGCCAACAATATTATTTAATGTAAGAGCAGCTTTCGATGGCTTAGCCATCATCAAAAATAATATTGTTGGCAATGACAACGTCTTTAATTATTTTAATCATTGTGCATCTATACGCAGGGCGAGTCCGCTCTCTGATTTGAACGGCTTCAGTATATTTCCGGTAAGCAGCAAAAAGTCAGAAACATTTCTCTGCTTCACTGTAAAAATCGCACTATTCCCGGGCATGGGCGTATTGAACTGAGATGCAACTTCTTCTGTAATAGAGATAAAACACTAAATGTTTTTTAATGTAACTATTCACTTTTCTTCAGTATGTCCTCGTGAATAATATGTAAACGTTTTTCTTTGTTGTGCTGACCTGCAAATATTTTTAAAAAAAATTGTAATCGTTCTGAATAAAATTTTTAACTTTATTCCTGTATTATTTACATTCGCATTTCTGAATGTTCCATTATTCTTAAAATATATTTGCAATAAACATAACAAAATATAACAATTTGTAAAAGAGATTTAAATCAGTGTTTTAAGTCAAACAATTTAAATCATCTAAATCCTAATTAACAATATTGTGTTTTTGGTTGCTGTAGCTAAAACGTGATATATTCGCTTACATAGAATGATTAAAAATAACGTTTTCTGTATTGCATCATTTCCATCTAACAAATGATAGATTATTACTTATGTTCCCTATTTTTATCTTTAGGAGACACATGGAAATGAGAAATGACTCGGGGTGTCTCTACACATACTCTTGCATACCATGCGCGTTGTAATAAATTTGTAAAATGTCCCGAGGAAACCTGACAGTATAGAAAAGAGTAGAACTTCAAACAAAAGTTTCATTGATACATCTAAAATATAACAGCGACATTTATGTAAAAACATTATTAACAAACTATTTTGTTACAGTTTTAGTGCAAAAATTGTTTTTACTTTTTGAGAGTATTTGCGGCCGTTATTACAATATAAAATTTTAAAATAATGTTTGCAGAATTTACTAACGATCCATATTCAGCTAATTCAAATTGTGTTATTAGTTTTTGAAGCGAACTTTGGTAAAATATTCTTGAATATCGAAATTGTCGCTATCGGCGACGATTTGTGCATGAGGTGTTGAGTGGAAAATGGTGCTCTGTGTGCTCGTAACAATGACGCACGCCCCAGAGACCAATATGTTTACCGACTCTGACCACACCCCCGTTGTAAATGGAATTTGGAGTTCTCTGTAATATCTGAAAGCCCGAATTTACTGAATACTCGGAAATCTCATTCAGAACGCTCCCCACTCTAGAACTTTCCTGTTAGTACTGGAAACTCCAGAATATCACGGATCGGGCTATTGGAAGTCCACACAAATGATTTCGAGTTCGTAGCACAAACGGATTCACTAGTTTAGAGCTACTACATTGCAATTGGGAATAGTTTTCAAAGTATTCCAAACTTCAAAAGCAAATTATGTTAAAGGCGAATGATTGAGGTGAACGTAGGGAGTTCTACGGTAGGAGAGGAAAAGCTAATTGAATAAATATTATTACATTCAATATCAAACTTTTTTGCGGTGAGAATAGTATTAAAACTATAAAGACATTCTGAGGTACGATTGTGTCGTTACATTTAGTTCTACATACACACAATGTGCTATTTTGCATCATCAATGCAATTTATGTAGAGGGAAAAAAGTAGAAATGTAGGTTTAATTGAAATAATAAACTTCCGTGAATATATCATCGAGTTGCAGGAGTGAATTAAAATTTCTTCCTGCACCACGTTTCCGAATAATTACAGAAACTTTTACTCAACACAAACAAGCATCATTGAGCAGAGATGCAGACACTTGAAAAGGACGAATACAGTCTATGAGGAATACAATGTGCTTCCCTTTCACCTTCATGATTTCAAGTTACCTGGAAGCTTCTTGTCTAATTACGCTCATTAAGCATACGCAGAAAAAACGTCTATTTTAACTATCTAATATTTTATTTCTTAATTTGAAGAAGATTCACGAAATAAAGCACACCATTCTATAGAGTAGAGTTCTAGCTTTAATATTATTAGTCACTGTAAATAATCAATAGAAATGCTGGAAACTTAGGTAATATGAGCCCCGGATTCGGATTCATATCGCTTAATGTCAGTTTAAATGGGTTAAGTTGATGCCACTTGGATCAGCGTTCTATCCGCCGCATCAATGTAGGTCGCACGGACGCTGTAGGAACAGCAGGCGATATAATTAGCAGATGGGACCTTTCATTATTTTTTCGACCATCATATAGGGAATTAGCCTGTAATGTAGCTTCCAGTATTTTATTATATTTTGTTAAATATTTTTAAATGTTTTTTTACTCGACCGCACGACGGAAGAGATTATTTTTATCGCGGAGATTTTTTTTTGCCGTCCCTCCCCTTACGGACGTGGCGATGACTACTTAAACCTATGAGGACACTAACAAGGGAAGTATTAGAGTTCCTACACACGTTAATTCAAAGTCGTGACCTCCGAATGAGATAATGGATTTTATAATTTAAAAGGAAATTAGTTATGCATAGTTTGAAGTGCTTTAGAAAGACATACAAACCAACGCCGCTGACCCATTTTGTCGTTTTAGACAGCCAATCTCGATACCAACCATGCCGAAGCCACATATGCGGCCACGCCACATTCGAAACGTTTTGACAGATTGAAACGTTAAGGTGGTCTCCATTTCGTAAATGTTTGTAAATTGTTGGATCTCCCGCACTAGACTTGCCTCAGTTAAACAATTTTATCAATTGTAGAATTTAGAAAGCTGTGTTCTGTTACTGAACTAAATTATATTAGATAGAAAACTTAAGGTACACTACCACATATTGCACGTAGGGTAAAATACTTGGTCCAGACCCTCTTAGCCATTGTACGAATAAAAAGAACGTGTTCTGAATGCTGGCGCGTTCGAGTAATTGAAACGAGGCAAAATGGAATAAAGTTTTACAAAGGAACCAGCTGACGACTGTAGGCCGGACCTCCTCTGTAGTGACGCGATCCTTGGGCGTTTTGCTGTGAACTGCCTTTTCGCCGCGGAAGAAGGCGCGGGCGGAGGCTGGGTATTCACAGGAGATTTTCGCCGAAAATCCCTGGGGGGTAATAAAGGTCTGTAGGGTTGCCAGGACTACTTCCAAAAATAGCGGAAAACCGGGCGGAGAAGGGGAGTAGTACAGAATTAACAAAAAAATTACAGTTAAAGTATATATTTCCTTACAAACATTTTAACACGAATTAAAATATTCACTTCAAATATTTACTTACAATTCAAACAATCAAATATATTAAAATAATATGTAAAATATTAAATTACATTTTACTTAAATAATTTTTTAGAAATTATATTAAACTTAAGTTTATAATCCTTCAACTAAATCTTTGGTTTGATAAATTCTCGCTCTACGTATTGAGGCTCATTGAACTCATTGAACCTCAAATGATACGTACACGCCCAAGCTAAAGCAAGGATGGAAAGCACGAAGCGCGCTACAAATATCACGATGAATGGTTGCTCCAAAAGAAAACTTGTTTGATGGACGTTTTCTATCAATCAACAGAGTTCTGAATTGTATTTTTATCCTTTATTTCATGTTTATATCCTTTTAAAATATTGTTTTCCTTGGATAGCACAGTGACACACACAAAGAATTGTGTTAGTGTCTGTGGATCACACCAGGTTTTCGGTTTTTGGGGGCCCTAAATCGGATCCAGTGTCCATTTTACTCCATTACATAAGGTTTTTGACATAACCTCGAACAATATAACAAATGAAAGACATATTTTACAGTGTGTTCAGTCCATGACACCTATATATTTTGAGGTCTCTGAAACCGAATCTGAAGTCCATTTAAATTTATCAATCGGTGTTTTTTTTCAGATCAGTTATAATATACAAAATGACATTGGTCCCTGACTCTTATCACGCTGTATGGCAGATTTCCTATATCGTTGGCCTCAGATCACTAGGCTTCTCTCCAAGCAAACACAGCTTTTTTTTAAAAAACATTGTTTGAGGTTATGTAAAAAATCTGCTGTGATGAAGTTAAATGGACATCAGATTCGGTTTCAGCGACCCCAAAAACATACTCACTTGTTCTTAGGCTGTTGTATCAATTCTTACAAAATTATTTTTGATGATCATACTGTCAAACTAAATCACTAGTGAAAAGGACTTTTAACCACACACGGTAGACCGGGAGAGGTGCCTAAGGGCATCAACGGATGTTAATGCAGGGCCTCTGACCGGGACGTCCTATAAACCGAGTACTTACGGTGGCTGGATTTTCGACACTAGTTTGTTAGCCAGGTGGAATTCAGTCGCTGACTGCAGGAGAATTCTAGCGGCCGGCTGCCTTGATCGGTATTTTTCCTTGGTTTCTCAGATCAACACCAGGTGAATGCCGGAGCAGTAACTTGACAAACGGGCCACGGACCGAGTTTGCGAACTTTTCTTCCTCTTCCTTACCGTATCCTCACCCCTTACATACACAGCGCCTACAAGAACACTTACACGTCCTGCCGGACCGAAGACGAGCCGGTTGCATAGAGCCAGGGTTTATCCGGTTAGCGATGCCTGCCTGGTGGGAGATACCTGGTTGTGGGGAAACCCCTCCGGTAGATCGGCGCGCAACCAACATCCACGCGTGAAGATCCCCGACTCCCCGCCTGTATGCCGCGAGGTGGAGCAGATCCCCCACCCCCACCGCGCACCGGCCCTGACGCACGAAAGTGTATATTTAGGGGATGAAGTGATTCTTGACTTGCAGTTGAAACGCCTGGAATCAGTAATCAATCAGTCGAAGTGTAGTTAGCTGACTTCTGACATTTCGGACGCATTATCAGCTGTAGCTGTAGTTTGTGTGTCATTACTTAGTGTCATTACTTATGTGCAGCACACTTCCGTTAGTTAATACCATCATTGCACTTTTGTAAGAAACTTGAAATGCCATTTATCATTATTTTCGCCCGAGCTCTTCAATTTCAATAACGTAAATAGTTTAGTGGCTGGCGGAGGAGTATGCTTTATGGCCTGATCCTCGCTAGGAATAAAGATATTATTATTATTATATTTCGAAGGATTTTTAAATATCCACGGCTTCGATGAGGTTGCACCTACTTTGGTGTAACAAGCCTTGTACGTTAACTTTTCCACCATGGACGTGTGAATCAATCTCATGTTTCGAACGTGTAACGGATCGCTTTGGAACCGAACGATGCGTTGAGTCCATCCTCCATTATCTGGAAAGACGAAACCCTCGTTATCGCGGAAACACAGTTTCGCGACCAGACAGAGTTGGGCTGTAGCTCCAGCAGAAAGAGAGAGCGCTTCTCATTAAGGATCTGTTCAATGGTGACCTCAATCTTGAAACATGTCCGAGAAATGATCGGCGACAGTCTACAAGGCAAACACTGAAGTAAAACATCTGTGGGTACCGGCACATTTCTTTGAAAGGCTGCGATCCAGAACCAATGCATTAAAAAAATTCGCAGTCGTATAGTGAGAAAATGCTTTTGTACAGCAAACATAATTTTTTCTGTATGCTGCATGCAGAAAGTAAGTAAAAAACTGCTCAAAAAGGTACTGAATGTGCTCTACCATTATGGACGTTCATTACATGACTGTACACATTTCACTTATGGAAATCACTTCAGTCAAATATTTCTTGGTTTGTATCAGACACGTTCATTACAATTATGCTGCCGGTTTTTTTTTGGGGGGGGGGGTTAAAGTTTTTCTGGTGCACACAAAAATCTGATTCATCGAAGTCTTCTCAACATTGACCCCGAAACACTATTTCAGTGTTGAACCAGTGCTCATCCGGCATTTCAGAATGGTTCTTCTGCCCGTCGGCGAAAATAAGAAAGGATATTCTTGTTACGAAAATTGCACGAGCATGGGAATAAATACATCGAAGAATGAATTCATTCGCAAAAATTATTTCGCTGGAGGTGAATTGTTTGTTTTAATTATGGGAAGCATTCGCTAAAATTGCTTTTCCATTATGGCAGTTCAATAAAACGTCTTCAGGACACTACTTTAATTCATTTAGAAGACGGTTATAATTTTTGTTCTATTTTCTATTTTTTGTTCAGAGGTGCAAGCAACCTCACCTAACCGGAATCTCAAAGACCTTTTCAAACTGCTGGGCACGTTCACACAAAACAGTCTAATGTTTTTACCACTGTCTCTCATGTGCACATAAACCAAAATGCGCAGAAATGAAATCGGGTTACGTGCACTAATCCCATTGACGGCGGGAACAGCGTCGGTGCGGCAGACTCCCCGGAGGTGCAGGCTCAGTTCAGGGCGCTCTCGATGGATGCGGTGGAGAAGGCAATGACACTGGCATAGTGGTGATAATGGTGGAAATGCGGTGTCTACAGGGGTAATGTGAGAAAGGACAATGTTGGCTCAGGTGTGGGGTTAGGCCGTGATGCAGGTGGAGATGGTGTGGGATGTGGGGCTGACGGCTGTGGCAGAGGGGAGGTGGGAAGTGGCGGCTGTGAGGATGAAGGCCGTTAAGATGGAAGTAACAATGAGGAAGGTGGAGATGTAGGCATAGATAATTTTAAAGTTGGTATTTTGTGATTGTAGTGAATTAATATAGAATCGGCACAGATGACGCAAGTGCTGGTAGTGAAGAATGGAGTTGGAGATATCGTGCTTCATAGAAAGTGTAGGTCAATGGAAGGTGCAGGAGATGGAGACAATGTTGCCTGGACGCACGTACTATGAAGGTAAAGGAACAACTTGTGATAACCGGCGTGAGCTTATGAGATACCAACGGTTAGATAGAGTAGAAGATGGGCACAGAGGGGAAAGAGAATGGAGTGGAAGGAAAGCAAGGGCCGGGGAGTGTAGCGGAGGAGGAAGTGCTTTGGAAGATGCCGCATGGCCCTCGTACGAGTATTACGAGGGTAAGGGGAAGTAACAGCTGTGGATGTGTCTCGAGTAAAGGCAGGAACAGTGGAGGGAGTAGGGATGGGGTGTTGTGGTGTCTTATTGTTAAGTTGTAAGTAGAATTAGAAATGGTATAAGCGAATACAGTATTGGAGTCTGAAGGGGGCGTAGGCGGTTATGAAAATGGAACTAAAGTAGGCCTTGTACAGGAGTGGAAACAAAGGTTTGGGCGCGAAGAGATAGATTGGTAAAAAGCAGAATAGATGTACTTGAAAGCACCTGAAAGTATCTCAAAGCACTGCGTGTTGTGACTGTGTTGACGGTTTGTGGAGGTGAAGATGAGTTGATAGCAGTAACGATAAGAGGACAACATGATGGCAGACAGTAAACACTGAAAGTCGTGGCGGTGAATGAGGTGGCAGTGTCGGTGACGTTGGTGGCAGGTGGGTAGTGGAAATAGAGTGAAAATGAGTAAAGACGTAGCTCTGATTGTGAAAAGGTGGCTTTGGAGCAAGGGCATTGGAGACGTTGGAAGTAATGTCGAAGGCCCTTTGGTGGCGGAGTGCGTCGGAGCGCGTGCCCGGTGGCTGGACGCGGTGACCCGGAGAGTGAGTGCCGTCGGGAGCGCGGGGGTGGCAGACCGGAGTGAGTGCGTCGGGAGCCGGCCGGGTGGCCACCCGGAGTGAGTTGCGGTCGGAGCGCGTGGCACCCGGAGTGAGTGCGTCGGGAGCGTGCGGTGGGCGCACGCGGAGTAGAGTGCGTCGGGAGCCGGCTGGACCCGGAGTGAGTGCGTCGGGAGGCCGGCGGTGGGCACCCCGGAAGTGAGTGCGTCGGGAGCGCGGTGGCACCCGATCGGGTGCGTCATGAACCCAGGCAGCAGCATGTGTGTGGTGCTGCCTGAAGCAATGGGAGGACGGTAAACAGCAGGCCGTGAGCATAAAGAAGCAGGAACGGCAGCAAGTTGGAGTGGGACGGTGCGAGGCAACGTGTTAGGCCCAGCAGCAGCGGCGGTCGGGGCAGGCGTGTCGTGGCTGGCAGTGGGAGGGGGTGGCAGCGTGGGGTACGCGCGCCGTGCGCGGGCTAATCCGGCAGGCGAAAGCGTCGTCTCGGCGAAAGGTGCCTGCGCCGTTTCCTCCCGAGCGCGCGCGGCAGGCTGCGCGCCGGGCGGGTGTGCGATCAATGCGGGGGCGCTGCGGGGGCGAGGACGGGGAGGGAGCGGGAGGGGGGAGAGGGGAGGGACGCCAAATGCTAATCCGCGTCTCCGACCGCCGAAAGCCGCTGACCGGCGAACGGGAGTTCGCTCGGCTTTGCTTCCGCGATGGTGGAAAATGCGTAATATGTGGACTGCGGACGCCGCTGGTCGTAAATATTTGGGATTCGTGGAAGGAAGTGGGAATTTTGAGAAATGCTCTTTTCGCAATTTCTGGAACGAAATGTCGTGAACTCTTTCTCTCTTTTCTCTTGAAAGTTTTATCTTATAATAGTTATAGAGGAATTAATATTACCTTAAATATGTGTTCATGAATAAAAGGAAAACTATAAATAAAATAATAAAAGGAAAATTTCCATTTGATTCAAATTCTATTTCTGAAAAAGTCGGTATTAATTTTGGGGCTTCTATATACTAGTTGTCAATCTGTACTTCCCTAACGAGATGCAGTTATCCATATCCCCTACGAGACGTCAATTAATGGAGTCAAACCCTCAATGAATTTTCTCAATTTTGGTCATCACACTTAAATTCAATTGTAAATGTTATAGTTAATAACTGTTATTTGAACAAAGACAAAAATCCAACTCGTTCCTCAGTTTTCTGCTTGCTATTTTGTAAAACTGCTAGTCTTGAAGGAGAGTGCAGTTAATGTAAGAATCGTTCTCGTCGGTCTCGTGAAGTTTGATCTGTCGTGTATCCTGATTTGTCGATCCTAGCTGCTTGGCAGTTTGTTATTTTTCTAGGATATGTCTTCATTTCAATGATCATGATTCCAACAAGAAAATATGTGCAAACACATTGTTCGGAGCTAATTCGAACCCGTCGAAGTGGATCGAAGGGAAACATTGGCATGTTGGCTCGCCGTGAGGGGCCGGCGTCTCGCTTCTCGGCTATCCTGCGTCTCGGCTCGTTCGCTCGGCTCGTCTCGGCTCGGCTCGTCTCGCGTCTCGGCTCGTCTCGGCTCGTCTCGGCTCGTCTCGGCTCGTCTCGGGCTCGTCCTCGGCTCGTCTCGGCTAGTCTCGGCTCGTCTCGTCTCGGCTCGCTCGCTGCTGGCTCGTCTCGGCTCGTCTCGGCTCTGTCTCGGCTCGTCTCGCTCGACTAACGGCTCGTCTCGTCTCTGTGGAGGTCGGCGGTCATGACGTTCCCCCAGAAAGACCTTTGAGGTGGCCTTCTTTGTGAGAGATCGCCGCTCCCCCTTTCCTTTGTTTGAGCTGCGATGACGTGCTACTATTCTTCTCGTCGAGAAATGTGTGCGCAGGCGAGTAAATTCTAGGATTATCTCTGACACTGCTATCTGTAGTAAGAGCTGCGAGAAAAAAAGAACGTCCTCTCTGCAAATGTCTCTTGATGTTTTATCCGGAATTTGTCTCCAAAACGAACCATCTGATATAACGAAGGTTAACTCAGTAAATTTTCATGGGCGCAAACTATTGTGAATATAAATGTATATTTTTATTAAATGTTTTAAAAAGGTGTAGTATTTTTATTATTGCCGATCCGGTGGCCGAGATCGTTAAGGCAGTAGTGGACCGAAGGATCGCGGGTTCGAGTCCGCGCTCGGCAATGGTTGTATGTGTGTTGCGTCCTGGTCCACCGCCATCTTTCATTAACATCATCCCTCCACTCTCATTATCACCTTTCTGCATAACATTCAGAATTGTAACTCCAAGGATTTATTCCTCACTCTCAAGGTGACAAAACACTCTTGACCAGTCGACATTGGACTAGTGAAGTGGAACGACTCAATGGTCCAATGGTGGCCAATCAAGTTAATAATAATAATAATAATAATAATAATAATTTTTATTATTAATTTTTACAGAGGTTTTTTTTTTTAAAAAAAAGAGATTTACCATGTATTTTGAAATTCTATTAATCCTATCAGCAACATCTAGATATAAAAGGTTCCGTCTCGCTCCAGAGCTCACCGCCTAAGTTTTGATTTTATTGAAAGTTTTGACAAAATTTGATATATTAATGAATTGATATCATTAATAATATACATTCATTTAAATAAAAAGGACAATATTTAATTGCTGAATCTGTGTATGAAAACTGGCGAGAAAGCGCGCCATACCGTAACTTTCCATTTCAGTGTTATTACTCAACAATTACTCGGATTAAAAAACACGTGCATATAATGATTTAGAGATCTACAATTGAAGGAAGTTAAGCAGAAGTCACAAGAATCTATATAGTTGAAAAATGGCTTGGAAAGTTGGAACATTTTAAAATGGCCAGTAGCAAGGATGCATCCCGGAAATTAATGTATGGGCTGTAGAAAAGTTAGAAAAATTCTGCTTATTCACTGTATGGAAAATAGAAAACTAAAAACATGTTGTTCAGTATTGAGTCTCGAAGACTAATGAAATGTGGGATTTAAACATTCTGGAACAATGCAGTCACTATTCGTTGTTAATACAGAGTTCAATATATTGCTGAAAATTTAATGGAAATGTTTTATATTTAATTTCATATTTCGATTTGTACGTGTTTGTTGAAGGGAAGTGTGCCAAAAAATCTTCTGTTCACCTTGCCGTAAAAATGTACTGCAACACATGGAATTTGTATCACTGATTTTTTGTGAGGACGCATGTATTAGACAAATAATGCTAAACATTGTGTTTATTTACACTTCAACAACACTTCAATGATAATCTTTTTCTATTTATTCCAATGCTTTTCCTCCCTATACTATATTTCAGGGAGGGAAAGTAAAAATATGGACTCTCTTGCTTCAATATTTGTATCTAATGATAAATCTCATTACAATTTCGTGTCAAATAATGACATGTATCGTCATAACATAGTCATATACTATTAAACTAGATTATAAGCTAGCTACAAATATTTACAAAATATATTCTGCCCGTGAAGTGAGACGATTATCCAAGTGAATAATGCTCAAGTTTTAAATTAACAACAGTGCTTCTCTCTATGTAACCATTCCTTTCAGAGTAATTGTGCTATTGGGAGGGATGAGAAACGATATAAAAGTATGAAGGACACCTTTTAAATTGTAAAACGACCTAATTACAACTTCCATGTATGTGAAATGAGCTTTTGGGCAACTTACGAGTAACGTAATGAGTCACTAGGGAGCTGTTTGAATTTAAAGGCAGTGGATTTCAGTTACAAGCGATGATTGGGATAAAATGAAAACTGATGTTGAAGGTTTATTGCCATTTTGACAAGCGTATTTGTTTCAAAGTGGAAAGAAACTGTGAAGGTATACATACGCGTAGGATAGTATGGTTTAAAACGTAATTACGTTAATTAGGATTTAAAAGCGAAGTTATAAATACAACTCGGCATAGTTTTCCGCCTGCTAGTGCGGAAATTTACATTTTTATTTGATGACTGAGGCACAGAAGCATTTGCGTTACAAATTATTATGCCACTTATTCATAATGTTTGTTCACTGAGTAGTGGGCATGCAATATAATTTTACTTTAAACTTTTGCGCATTTTTGTTGAACCGCGATTCACTTGTTCAACTCCTTGAAACTATGATAAAATATTGAAATTGATTCCGTCGTAATCAAACCTAAAATGTGAACAATGGTAAAGACTTCGTCGATTTTTCATTTCAGTATTATCTGTGAGTATTTTGCTATCAATTTTGAGAATTAACATTCACCATTTGTTAGCAAGAAACACAAAGAGAAAAATGAAGATTTGTATAGGTATAGTCCGTGAAAACTCAATGCAGCCGAGAATACTTAATGCTCTCTCAAAATAATGTTTGTATTTGTATTTAGCCATTTATGTCTCGTAAAGGGCAGTTGGCTTCTGCGTCGGATCCAGGGGTTCTTAACTTGTCATCCTACTAAAAGCAGCGATTTCTCGAATTCACTACTACTACAACTGTCGTGACTTCAGGCAGATAACAAATTCTGTGAGCGACGCGGGTTTAGAGGTCGTAGCTTTTCAGTAGACCCATTCCAGCATTCGCCTGGATGACCGAGGGGACACCACGAAAATCCCGGTAAGCATGGCCGGCACGGGCATTGAACCCAGGCCTCCCGAATGCGAAGTCAGCGCACTAAGCCGTGAGACACTTCTGTCGATCTCGGTAAATAATGCAGCACATTAACACAATTCTTGACATGGAAACTCTCGTCGCACGTTCTGATTTCGGAAATCGGGAAATAGCTTGCGGTGGACAGAACAGTCAAATAATTGAAAAATATTATTATTATTATTATTATTATTATTATTATTATTATCATTATTACTATTATTATTATTACTACTATTATTTCATTTAAGGTCGCATCAAGAGCCAGGTCGTTAGCTACCACTATAGATTTAAGATATGGTTAACAATACGATGTAATATGGTGAGGGGTGAAATGACGCCCGAGGCGGCACTCGGACCTTTTCTTCATTCGGAGATCACTACTGCCTTAACGATCTAGGCCATCTGGAAGACGTAATTGAAGTTGTTGCTCCCAATAATATGCACATTGTTCTCAGCGAAAGGTGAAGTTCGCTATCGTGGGGAGTCGTTCCCATCGCAGGAGGAAGGCGAATGGAAGCGCTTCGCCAGCCGTCGCTCTCCGAGGGCGCGCGCTAAAGAGCCGGGTTTCGATCCCGTCTCGCGCCTCTCCGCCGATTGCGTCGCACGGCGAGGAAGGTCGTCCGCCAACCTTCGGGGGCGCGAACCCACGGCGTGCAGGTACCGTGGCCGTCCCCCCTCCGTCTAAGATTGCGCTTCCGCCGCCGCCGTCACCCACAGCCGTTTTTCCCTCAGCCCCGGCCTCCCCCGCAACCGTCCCACCAGATGTCTAATATAGGTCGGATTCAGTCGCTGTTTGGAAAATTTTAGCGACCGGCTACTCGGATAGGTAGTTTTTCTCCGATAACACCAGGCGTATACCGGAGCTGTATCTTAGCAAATGGGCCACGGATCGCGCAAGCAATCTTTCTTCCTTCATTCTTATTCCGTCGTCTCTTTTAACACACGCACCAGTAGTAATACATAGATGGCGTGTGATCCTTGGTCGTCCCCCTAAGAGGACATTCAAAGCAGTCGGATGCCTGCCTCTTTTTCGACACAGGGTTCGTCCGTCGCTTGCCTGGGGACCTTTCAGGCAGGCGCGACTCGCGGGAGGATCCCTTATGCGCCTGGGGTGTGACTCTCACTTTCTCCGCCAATGTCTGTCTCCGTTAAGAGTATCTGAACTATCTGTTTGTGAGAAAGTGGGATCGCGTTAGGGTGGGATGTCGTGGGAGGGATATAATTTTGCCGGGCATCCGCTAGGGTTCTTTTACATGCCACAAGAGTGACACGGCTATTGTGGATTATCCGCCCATCGAAAATCCACGATCCTCGGCCGGGATCGACTGGCACCGAACTGGCATCGAACGCGCGCCCTGGGGATTTAGGGGCCAGTAAGCTCACCCACCGAGGTGCGCAACACCCTCAGTACCCAACCACGAATAACGGGGGCCTAGAGCGTGTCTCGGCTGGCACGGTGCCCCGGTGAGGAGGGGGATTTCTGGAAGGGAAACATCCCCACTAGCTGACCTGCAGATAGACGAGGCATCTCACCATCCACTCGGGCAGAAACATTGTCACCTCTCAGGATAAAACACTACAGTATCCTGTCGGAACTAATGGCAATGACAACTGACGAGCCCGAAAACATCAATCAACTAATCAATGAAACCACCAGCCATATAGGAGCAGCATACATAGATTCTTGTGGCCAGCTCCCTCTCTGCCTGTGGCGCGCCATTGCCTTTCGTGGTCTCAGTTGCCTGCATCGCGTTTCAGGACCTCGGTGCTTCCGCCGCCACTGCTACCCCCCCCCTCGCCAACGTTTCGTTGCCTCTCCTCCTCCGAATTGATCTCTTGACGTTGTAAAAAGGTTGTGTGATTTCACTATTGCAATTGATGGGAGAACAATTTTTGAAATAATATAAAAAATGCCGTTGCAGATCCCACTATTACCAACCAGTAAGCACCCCCTATGTCGTTAAAAAAAGGAAAAGAAATGTACAAGAGGTTTCCACTTTAGCCAACGTCGCCGCTTCTGCCACGCCGCAGCTTTGGCTGATTTTAATCGGCTGCGGCGCTGCGCTGGGAAGGAAGCACTGCAGTCGTCTGGTTATGCTCCTTGTGAGAAAGAGTAAGTCGTACGGCAAGGTCGCCCGCTCCATCAGGTGGGAAATCAAACAGCGGAGAACTTGCAAAGTATTGCGTCGGTGCAAATCACGATTGGCGAAATGCGCTGATGACGGATGTGAAGGAATGATGAAATTAATACAGGACTCTCCTGGAACTCAGGAAACACGCACATTTCATGAAACAGAAAATTGAGTTTTGCGTAGAAAAAGCATGGTCTTGTGATGGAATGTTTGCGTGTTGCTTTCCATTGCATTTCTATGAAACTACTTACGAACATTTATGTGTAATAGGTTTGCTAGTGTGGTATTGATCCTGAATGGCACAACAATAACAATTTTTGGTATGTTATCGTACGTTCGGGAAGTTGACACCTGGAGCGGCTTAGGTGCTACCTCCTTTCTTAATATAAAAAGCATATCTGGAGGTGTTCTTTGTTACATCGTTTGTCATTCGAACTGGTGAGGGAACATATTTTACCTGACTTTTTAAAAACGCACGGTAAATAAATGGAATCTAGTGTATCTCGTTTCATTGAAGTGACATAATCTATCTCAGAGCTCTCCATGAATTCTGAATTATTGGAGGGCAATTATACAGGTCCTTACGAATGTGTTATCCTGGTTGCTTAAGCGCTCTTATGACCATTTCTGTCGAATCACTGCTTTTCAGTTTTGACTTTGGAAATGAGAACAAGTCAAACACCCCCTTTTAACTTATAAAATGATTAGAGGAAGTAACCAGTCATTTCTTTCCACTTACGACAGAGGAACCTGGAAATCACAGGGAAAATACAGGGGAAACAGATTAAGATGATCAGCGGGCACCTTTTCATTAATATCGCAGGTTTTTTGCATTTTTCTTCCTGTCACATGCTTATGAACACTATAATTCTGACCGTTAAGATATAGTTCTATACAATATAACAAATAATCAGATGTTAGTATTAATTGGAAAGTAACCTCACATTTACTCATACTCTTCAATGTGACACTTAAAATCGAAAATTATTAGATTAAAAATATTAATTACAAAAAATAATCATGACAAAATTATTGATTATGAAAAACTGTTTTTCAAAACATTAACAGTGTAGCAACTCATTTTCTAGGCTTCTAATTTGTGTAGTAACATTTTATTGTCTCAAGCAGGGAGCAGGGATGTATTTCAAATATATTTATAGAATTTAATTTTTGATATCAGAAGCTGTCCTTAATATTTTAAATAGTCGCTCGAAAGTTTTTGTGCGAAGCAAAGATGATGCAATGGTATTTGCGTTCGCTTACAAAGAATGCTCCTAAAATTTGCAATTCAGCATTCTTATCACTCATCAATTCTAGAATGAACAATTATATACAGATGACTCACAACTTACAATGTGGTTCAGGGTGAAGTCATCGGACTACACGTGGAGTCTCATCCGTATTCCTTTGTTTCATCAAAAATAATATTGGCCCCGATTTTACTTGCGCAGAGGTTTCTACCATCTTAAAAGCTAAACGCCATGTCTTAATAAACTTGTAAACAATGACGTCATGAACACGTTTTTGATCTTGACAGAAAATCTTCTGAAAAACTTACTTCTAAAATATTTGGGTTGCAAACGTCAGTTTATTTATATTTATTTTGCATTTTGAAAACGTTTTGATAGAAAACATTTATTTTATTTACAGTACTGAATTGTATTTTGAACTAGTGACATGTTGATCATCTTTTGGGTGGGCGACTGTTTACTCACTAATAAAACGATTCCGTATTTTCGATTGCGCTACAGTCCAGTTGGGCAACATCTGCTTTCTCGCGGAAATGCGCGGTCTTTGTACTTCAAGGACCTTATGGGAGGCGGGGAATCAATCCAGCTCCAGATTTGGAATTGAAACGCATGTGGGAAAAGTAGATCTCACGCTGTTTCTTACTCATTGGTGAGGCGGTTCTTGACGGCGCGACAGATGGCCAATACGGGAAAATGTTTCCACTTCTCAATTGCTGTATCTAATTTTCATTGTTTGCCATGAGAGAAATTTTAAAGTACATACTAAAAACATCTTCTGAAGTGCGTTTGCCAGAGAATATTTTTCTTCCGCGTAGACTAATAACGTGAATACAGTTTTTCTGTTTGTGCGTTTTCGTAATATTTTAGAATGAACGATGGATACGAAATAAAATAGTTTGTAATTTACTGTTAGATGTTTTGTTGCTTTTTAATCAGAAAACCAATCACGTTCATTAATTTATTTTGTAATAAATGGGCCCTCAATCTTTATTATACCGGTCAGTCGGAGAATCATATTCGGCTATTGGTCTTCTATTGACCCCTTATTCATCATTGATCCCTTTATAAATTTCATCGACTTCGTGGGATCCCTTCATTTGACTGAGAATGCACTTGAATTTCATTTTTCCCGAGCTCTGGATTATAATAAATCGTAGCCTTGTTGGTGCTGTGGTTTATTATTTAAACGATAATTGAATACTTTGCAATTTTTTCAAGGGGAAATGGCCCATTTAGTTTGAGATCGTTTGAGCTTTTCTTGACATGGACCTGTTCTTATTTTCAATCGTCTGATCACCCTCACTTATTATAAATCGATTGAATTAGTGTCGTACTGACATCTGTTAAACAAGTACATTTTCACGGGAATTGCCAATCGTTCCGAGCTCCGTTTGGCGGAGAGCCGAACGGGCGCAATTGTGTGTGTTGAGTATCATTTCCATACTAATTTTAATGGGACAATGGAACCAATCAGATTTGTGTATCAAAAGGCACATGATTCTGTATGAACGGCGGATGTGCTGGCCGCAACACCTTTGTTATTCTGGAAATGAGCTCTAATTTCGTGTATGTTTGTGAAACTGAAGTAATTAGGGCTAGAAATTTCCATATTTCTGTTATTTGCACAACAGTCCTTGTCACTACAAAGCACTTCGACACACTCGCTGTTGAACAAGTTCAACATCGTTCTCAGGCTGTGCTGTCATTATTTATATTAATAAAGTAAAACCTAAGACGGAACCTCTGTAAGACGGAAACCTGCCATTCCGAACAAAAAATCTCAGATCGGAACGATTTTATACGTGAAAATGACCTCTTTAAGCCGGAAACCCGTCTAACGCGGAAAGGGGATGGTTTTAGAGACCGTCAAGTGATTATTACATGGCTAGAAAGGAAATTTATTTTTAAATTTCCGTCACTATCTTTGGCATGTTATACTGCAAAGGATCACGTCCTGAGTGAATGAATAGAGTGAACGACGAGTTTTTCCTCTTATACCTGCTCTCAAAGGATCTATGGCGCACTTGGCTACTGTTTTGCTGGCACTATATCATTTAAATCTTTGTTTTGGAAATGGCACAATGCCACAAACGTCTAATTCTGTATTTTTTAATATTTAGTTTTCCCAAGGGATTTAAAGACTGCTTATTTTGACTTGTTGATTAACTCATTGTGTTAGACCTCTGTAATTATTCAAGGGCTGGGCGAAGTATATCGCTAAATTCAAAATAGTACCAGAATTGTTTCGGCAGAGTTAAGTTGCCATGATACGTAAATAGCTTTTGTTAGAAAGCATGTTACCCTGTTATCAGATCTTTCTTTCAATTTTTTGAAATTGCTTGGGACGTTCAATTGTAAGGTATTAGCGTTTAAAATAAATGTGTCAATAAAAGGGTAGTTCAAATGACGCAAAAAATCTGTACTTCTTGTACAAGCATACTAAGTAGAAAAGTATCTCCTTCAGCTGGCTTACATGCTCCTAGTAACTGGCAACCTGATTAAGAACACGCAATTTCGTAATGAAGTTTTTTTAAACTCAGGGATGAGAGGTGGGGGGGCGTAGAACATTCAACTTACAGAAGAAAAGTGCTATGAGTTCTGATACAGGTGAGGGAGGGTTTAAAACAAAAACAGAATGTTCCGAACGTAATTTTTTAATACTTTTTGAGTTGTTACGTTAGCTTGCTACGTTAGTTTTGTGTTGTTACGTTACGTAGGCTGCGCCGGCAAGGAGGAAAAGGGGACGGGCGACGTGAGGGCATCGCAGTGGGGATTCCCAGCTGCGTCGCTACATACTACGTACGTTCGTGCACCTTGCTTGCTTGTGTAGTCTGCTCAGTCATGTTAGCGATTGATTCCAAACCAAATTGAGAGGCCTGATCGGCGAGTAACAATAGAAATGGTTCGCTTTCACATTTGACAAACGTTGGCCAATTTATGCTGCGGCTGTTGTGTTCCGTATTACTTTTGTCATTCCTACAACTCGAGTATATTAGCATGAAACCAATGTATTAATGAAGTAAGAATGCAAGAAAAGTAAATGTTTAAAACTTCCCTTTTAAAAAATATTAGTACAAACGTTCTGAGGATGAAATGCAGAGTATTGGAAGTTTAATTGAAAGCGTGATAAAAGTAAACAATGTTGGCTCTTTGAAATTCGATATTTATGGCCTGTCCATTTGCATCAGTATGACGACTTAATTCACACACTACATATTGCCATCAGATTTTCAACATGATTTATATCAATTCATACAGTATTCTCTTTCGTTTTGATACCCTAACAATGTAAATCACTTTTTAAAAAAATGTTGACAGATCTACGTAAAAAAACGGATAAGCAGAGAGGGGATTAAGTAAAACAGAAATTTAAAACAATACAATTAAATTATGTATTTTCTTACAAACATTTAAACACGTATTAAAGTAATCACTTCAAAACTTAACTTGAAATTCAAATCATCAAATATGTTAAATAATATGTGAAATATTCAATTAAATTTCACTTTAAGAAATTGGTACAAATAACATTAAACCTTTGTTTCTAATGCTTCAACGAAATCTTTGGTTTGACAAATTCGCGTTCTACATATTGATACTAGTACTCATTGAACATCAAATGAAGCGTTATTGACTGTTCCAAAACATACCTATCCTACTAAAAAAAGTATAATATAAAAACAATAGGTAAATGCGAGTTAAGAAAAATGCTATGTAAATAATTGTGTATACTTTTCTTAAGTCTTGTGAAACAATTGAGTATGATAGATAATTTTTGGGAAGAATTGAGTTCCATTGATACTCGATGTCTCCTTCTAGCTTACGAAGAAAAAACACACGACTCTCCTATCCTCATTCTCTTAGTCGGTAGAGTTGTAGATTTCATTATAAAGCTTTTTAATTTTTTTTAAATGTCCACTATTTTGTGAAAAACAAATGTGAACATAATGTGAAAAAAGCGGTCTGTCCCTGGCAACCATATCAGCCAGTCGACTGCACCCGACACTGAACTGACAACCTTCGGCATTAACATTTCACTCGGCTCGTCTCGCTGAGGGAGAATAAATTTACCGCGAGAGTGGCTCAGGGACATGAGCCGATGGAGGTTCTAGGCGAAGCATCCATATTCCCCCGATAATAAATCCCACCCCAATCTAAACACTGCTTGGATGAAGTCGATAGAGGGACCCGGCAGTCGAAGCTCAATGTTCGGTCATAAGACGTCATTAGCTAGCAATAAATATCACTATGTAGATTAATGGTTGAAGTACTTCTTGGTTTATAGGAAGTTTGAAATTTACTCCATTGAATACTGTTGGAAGGAAAGTTCAACATATGTTAATCATCGTGAAGTTAAATCGACTGCCGGTGTGGGATTTGAATATCGTTCAATAACTGTGTTTGCAGCGTTGTTAAATGTCTTGGATTTAATATCATCCAAACTAATCCTGGCTACCCTCGTATCTTCTAATTCTCACAAATCTGGGTGGACGTGGTTTGTGTTCTGAAAGAGCGGTACGAGTGTGTGGAAAAAGCCACATGGTTGGCCAGCCTGGTTGCGATAAAAGGAGTGAAAGGAAGCTCAGCTGCGCCGCGGTGCACGTGCACGTGTGCTTTTCTTGCGTGGCGTCGGTGCGTGCTTCGCGGCCGGTTCGCGTAACCGCCGACGCCTCGGCCGCTGGCGTAGGGCGGCGTGCGCGCGGCGATTCTAGTCTTGCACCACCGCGCGGCGCGCGCGCATCGCTCTAATGAACGGCATACGAGTGGAGGCAGGGTTGTGATTTTGTCCACGAAATGGGGGATTTTCTTTCGATGTGGGGGAAAGAATGGCGACAATAAATGGCCTGGAAAATGTCTGGGGATTTTTTGGGGGAAATTATTGGCATTCGGAATCGAGCTAGAAATATTATTCTCTCAATTATTGTGATTAAAAAAGATAAAATATGAAGACATAGGCACACAACGACAGACTGTGAAAAAGAAGAAGATGAAAAAAGAATAGGGCTTCGAGGACCTCGAAGGACGATGGTTGGTTGATTCGAATTGAAGGTGACGCCCAATGGAATAGTCAGGGATAGCTGGTCCTTTGGAGAATACTTTTCGTTTCCAAGTTGAGGAATTTTGTTTATTTGGGGAGGTTATTTGGGAAAATTACATAGTAGTGGTGAGGAAAGATCTCGCAACACATCTGATAACCCCGAGTGGAGAGAAACCGACAGTGTAGTGTCTTTCACGAAGGCAAACTGATTCGTAACGCTCTTCTTTATAACTAGTTGAGCTTTGAAATGGTTGTACGTAGCACATGAGTACGTTGTTCTTGAATTAATATCTGTAGGTTTCTTTTACTTGATTACCGGCCACCTCAAAAAGGTGTTTCTTATATCTACGGGAACAGATATCACAAAACTCTGCTAGTAGCTCGCGGAGAAATTTTCGGTAGGTCGCTCTGTCTCCCCCAGTTTGCCTAATTTGGAGTAACTTCGAAGTCAGATGAATCACGAAAACAGCTGTTTGGATCCTTCCGCGCAACACTAATTACCAGTAATGGTTAACTATGTGAGCTTTAGGTTATGTCCATTACGTTTTGCGTGTGTACATCAGATATTTGCAGTTGTGCTTAGTTCATCAAAGGTTCTTATTTCTGTCCTCGTTTCTTTTGGTAGCTCACGGTGACACTTAAAAACTGTACGTTCGCTCAGAAGCCTCCTACTTTGGCGACCACTGTACTATTTAGTACACACACTTGCGAACTTCTAGAATCAATAGTCACCAGAAGGCGAGGCTCTCTACGACAACCCGTTTTTCCACACCCGTGATCCATGCACCAACACCATTTCCCAGGGAAGAATTGTCGGTGTCTGCCTGGAGGAGAATTCCAGTGATTGTCCGCGCTGATCGGTAGTTTTCCGTGGTTTCTCCGATCAATGCCAGGCGAATGCGGGAGCAGTAGCCTAACAAACGGGTCAAGGACAGCGCGTGATCGTTCCTTCGTCTTGCTTGTCCTACCTTCACCCCCTCTCTTACATACACTTACACTTCCGTGCACTCCTCTACCACGCATGTCGGAAGCTTAGACCTTGCCCCGGCCAGAGTGATGCGATGCGTGGAGGTCGGTGCCGGATCTCGCCATCCATTGGGGGGAGGGGAAACACCTCCAGCTCCATTAATAAAAACATGCCCTGTGCGTACGGGACTAATGGCCGTAGGAGATGACACGCCCGAAAACAAGTAATCAAGGAAGCAAACATTTATATTCCGCTTTTTCTAATCACGGAAAAACATGTCACATTCCTACATGAAACTTAGTATTTTCTGTAAGTCGTAAAAGAACAGTGTGAGTTTTAATTGTAATAAAATCAGAACATTTTTGTCTTCGTTAGACTCGACGAATGAAAATATTATAAAGATGCTTTCTAACAAATTCTACATTTCTAAAACCTTTAAACCTGAATTTCTTATCGAAAACAACTACGTCATTAAAATAAATGATAAAATCGTTTTAATAGGTGGGAACACGAGAAAAATCATTACGATTTGCATGCAAAAATGTTGTTACGTAGATAGCCGTGGGATGCTATAAAACTCTGAATGAAAGCGAGTTAGAACCAAGTGTTACGGAAGCCACCTATTTCCGTTCCAATGCGTGAAACTATACAAACACAGCGAGGTGTCAGAGCTTTGTGCTCAGAGGTATGGGCCAATAGCAAGTTGCAGATAACGCAAGCGGCAATAGGGAGGGCTACATTGTGTTCAAATGCTTAGAATAGGGCGTGAAAGGAAACAAAAGGAAGAGGTGAACTGTCAAAAGGATAAATACCACTGGAAAGAACGCAATTTCCTTCGTTGATATCACTGCCGTATTCATTCGTTTCGAGTGGAGTGATGTCGGAGGAATGCTTTGATCCCCTTTGAGTGTTACACCATCCGGCAGATGAGACAAAACTTTTTGAAAGAAAAATAATACCGACCTGAATAGTGTAGACCAGCGGATTCCGGTCATTAAATTGACTTCAGTTCTGATAGAACAATACGTTTTGCAAAACGTGCCTCCTAGCCTGAATATAGGATTTTGAAATCTTACATACTTAGACCAATTCTAATTAAGTACTACATTCTAAATAAATTTAATTTTTTGGATTTGCATTATCGTAGGCGAACAAATTGAATTTAAATCGAACTAACCAAACATTGCAAAGTGTTAGACTTTGAAAATTTGAATTTCCTCGATAAAATTTTCTTAATGCTGAGATAATTCTTAGGAAGAGTGTTTGATTGTTATCGTCTAACCTTTTCACGGACGTTTTGTTGTTAATTATTTTCAAATCTAAACTTCGTTCGGAAAATATATCCCGAAAATACGGGGGTGTTTGAGAACGTTCTCATTTAAGTAGTCTTCATTACTATTGTTTTGAAATCCATGATTCAAGGACTTCTTGTTATAATGCTTGTTAATTATGTGTTTATGCTTGTTAATTATATCTTAATTTGAGGAGTCGTTTAGGGTATATGGCCCTAAATCAGACGAGTTCTAAGTAATGGGAATATGCTCTGACAGGAGCATGGCAGTCACCCGCTTTTAATACACGTGGTATGGATGATCTGGTAATGAGTAGGGGGATGCCTTCAAGCAGTAATATCTTCTTTTAAAAATTTACTGCGTTGATAAGTAATTAATAAATTCAATACTTTATTAACAAACATTGTAAATAAAAGCGCTTTTTAGTATGTCATGATATGATATGAAGAATAGTTGGTAGAGGACTATGATGTATGCGGCTATCAAACACAAGTTTACCCTGAAGATTTTCTACGTTTAATTCGAGCATTACAGAAAGTGTGTTAATTTCCATGTCCATTTCCATTGGCGTACAGCGTTCATTTTTACGCCGCTTAATAGTTTTTTTTTAACAAAACCGCATTTTAAGAAGGTGTTATATATTGAATCAGTAGTACACATAAAACATGTGATACTGTAAGAGTATTTTAGTGTGGGGCTCTTGATGGTTTCTTCGCAGACTAGACACTTCCACCGACGACATAGGCAAAAAGCAACGCTCATCGCCTTTGCAGTTGACGCCATTGTTCGCCAGGAAGTAAAATCAAACCCATATTTTTGCGAGACAAAATGATTTTTTGGAAAAGCTGGATCGGCTTATGTCGCTTACCTCATCTGAACATCACCCCGCCCGTAAGATCTATCACATTGCCATTTTGGAACCGAGGAATGAAAGGCAAACAGCACTCTGATCTCCTTTCTACGAAAGGCAATGTGGAGGAAGCCGCCTTGCACGTCCACTAAGCTTAAAAATAGTCATGACGTCATCAGCAAATTAAAAATTTACCGCAGCCAGTTGATTTTTATTGAAATAAGGTTCACTCTAGATAATATTAAGAATTGTAATGATTTATCGCGTATTTTATGAAATGTATATCGAGCTATCACACAAAAAAGGCACTATTATTATTGTTATTATTATTATTATTATTATTATTATTTCAAATTCAGCTGTCCAGACCTGCAATGCGCCATACGTGTAGTAGCTAAAGGTCACTAAACATATGTATTAAATTCTTTCTGGGATGAGTCTATTTTCTTAACAACATTATAAATTGTTGACTAACGCGCCGAATGTGTTCATTACTTGCTGCCTACACTCACTGTTGACGTTTGCTACCGCTACATTCTCGTACATGTCAGTCTTTATTTTCATTTTTTATCTTAGTATCTTTTTTTTTACACTGTCGTGCTGTAGCTGTGAGTGGACATTCCATCAGCATCAATCTAGCGTCTCGGGGGTGCCAGCAGCAGTGATAGCAGACGCCAATATCTGCAGCGCATAGTAATGAATTGGACCGCGTGCGCATTCGCCGTGTACGGAGCAGCATTACACGAAGCGCCGCGCGCGAGCCAACTCCGGCGGGACCCCTTTAACGAGCGAGCGGTTTGCGTCTGCGCGCGTCCATTACGCGGCGCGAGGCTCCTCGCTCGACCTCGGCTCGCAGTGATTGATGGCGAGCGCCGGGAAGCGTGCGACACGAGCGTGTTTGCGAATTTAAAAATATTAATGTAAGTCACTTTTTTTTCAAAAATAACTCTTTAGAAAAACAATGTAACACGGTCGATTTTGTCCCGAATGGAATTCCAAGAATGAAAAAGCCGTTATTGTATTTCGTTCAGTTGAATAAACTTAAGGGCAATCTTTTCGTATTTTGCATATTGTGTTTTTTAGGATCAACAAATAATTAATAATTGAATATCTTCTGAATAACCTCCGCTCCATGGTATAGAACTCGCCACTTAACACACCGGGAGAGAAGGCTCAGGGCATCAATTGATGTGACCGGGAGGCCCTAGGTTCGAGCCTCGACGGTGGCAAAATTTTGGACACTAGCTTGTCAGCTAGGTGGAATTCAGTTGCTGTCTTGAGAAGAATTCTAGCGGCCGGCTTCTCTGATCTCGGTAGTTTTCTGTGGTTTCTCCGATGAACTCCAGGCGAATGTCAGAGCAGTGCCCTGACAACCGGGCCACGACCGCGCGTGATATTTCCTTCCTCTTTCTTGTTATATACTCATTCCTTACACTAAAGTGCTTACTCTAACGTGCGCTACACTACCACACATGCCGGGAGACCGATCGGGAGAGTAGAGCTTGTCCTGACTGGGACGGCGCTCCGCTGATAGAAGATACCTGGTTGGGGAAACCCCCGCTAGCCGACGGTAGCGGGCCGGATCTCGCCGTACAGCGTGTGAAGATCACCGCCACCTCCGCGCAAAACATGTACTGCACTTATGGGACTAATGACCTGAGTAGTTGACGTGCCCAGAATCACTAACAATCTACAAATCCAGTTAAGAGTGTATTTCCGAGTACCATCTCAGAGGTATTCTTACCTGTCGTGTGAGGTATTTCTAGATATTTCGTGCACATTTCACGTCCTAAACATACGATACCGGGACTGATTGGTTCTCAGGTTCCAACATCTGCCGCGTTGCTTTCACGAGCTCTAGATGTGTGTCGCATGACCTTTCCTACCTAACTTCCCATTGATGTCTGTTTTATAAGGGCAAACGATAATGGGACCGTGATCCTCTAAGTATTAATATTATTATTATTATTATTATTATTATTATTATTATTATTATTATTATTATTGTTAGTATTACTATCTATTATTATTTTAGCGTTAATATTATATCCTATTAATTTGAATGATCTGATTAGTAAGTGGAGAAAAGAACGAAATGATTGGCTTGGCCGAAAAATAGCGAAGTAATTTAACATTCCTATTGTAACATGAGTTATAAAATATTTCTACACTCAGGTTAGTGAATTCCTATGACTTTAAAAATGACGTGTACTTACTGGGCACGAACGGATTCTGTTTACTACCAATCAGTGTTTAGTTTACTGATGAGTTATTATTTATTTATTTTTAAAGACGCATTTTCCTTTGTAGCGTATGTTGTTACTTTTTCTTTATTCTTGTAAGTTTCCTTTGTTCTTAGAGTGAAAGTGTAAATAATTAAATGAGATTTCCTACTTAATGTTTCAAAAAGGAAAAAGAAAAAGTATTTTTATATAGAGATAGGAGAAGGTTGATTGTGAATGCTTAATTTTGAAACTACTAACACTGTTCTGGTTGCCATTTTGCATATCACCAAAATGTGATATGCATGCATTTATTTGTTCATAGAACATTGCAAAAGGTTTCGATTTGGCGAGATTTATTACTTTTCACTCCCACGGAAATAATGCGCCGTCTTCTGAAGGCTTGCGCCATCCAGGACTACACCTAGAATTGCTAGGCGTATCTTGGCTTCATGACTTTTATCGACTCAGAAAAAACGATAGTAAAATATTCGCAAGTAAAAAAATACCATAAATTACCTTCGTAAATGTACTTTCCATTGACGCAATCAAACATAATGCAACTAAACGGATGATGAAAGAAAGAAAAAACAAAATCTTCCAGCCGCAACCGGTGCGAGCCAGCTCAGGTCTCCCTTACTTAATAAACGCTACTTCAAGAAATTTGTTGTTGAATATCATGACTATTTTTATTATTATTATTATTATTATTATTATTATTATTATTATTATTTATTTTTTTTATTATTATTTTTATTATTATTATTTTTATTATTATTATTATTATTATTATTATTATTATTATTTCGATTTTTCACACTTTTTCTGCTTTGGCAGGGAAAACTTCCACCTCTCCAACTGATGTTATAGGACTAGGCTCGGAGTGCGCAGGAAGGAAATTCATCCTGACCTACATGAATGTTGCGAATTTTCTGACAATATGGCATGTCTGAAGGAGAATGGCTTTCTGGGCTTCGTCAAAGATATTTCTTATATCTAAATTCTTCATATTTCTTTTAAAGTTCCTGTTGAAGCCTCCTTCAACTGATATGACCATGTAAAAATGGGGAACTTCGTGCAGCTCCCAAATATTTTTTAATTAAATTGCCAAATTCTCATATTTCCTTAATCTTTCCGCTTTTGAGTCAAAGGAATGGCAACATCGATTATAGAAGCTGTAATCGTTTCTTGACAATTTTGAGGATGTCAAAGCGATTATGATCAACTGTTCTATCCGTCATAATAGGCCGATCGCAGTATAAGACGTGCGTGTCTGTCTCGAGCACAGCATCTGGTTCATACTTGTAGTATGCTGGAGCATTATACCCCAACATTCCAAGTTTCATTCCTAGTTCTCGCAGAATGAGTTTTGCCACTTGGTTATGTCTGCCTAAATAGGCACCCTCTGATAAAGTACTGCAACATGCCCTTATGTCCTCGTTAGCCTCTCCGTTGTTACTACATCTATATATGTCGATGTCATATGCAGGACTCGAACCTGCAGCCTCCTCGGCGCAAACGAAGGTTGCCGCAACAACCTGCCCCAAGGAGCTGGTTTATTATTATTATTATTATTATTATTATTATTATTATTATTATAAATTATTATTTAATGAGCTTGAATAGTTTGTATTTTTAAGGTTTTTATTTTTATTATTAACCTGCGTCTGACAGATTTACCGCCATCATTAGTTGTGTGAAAGGGTAGTGAAAGTCTGAAAGTTACCCATTTTCATCTCTCTTCTTTCGCTATCTCCTGTCGTATTACTAATGATGGAAAACCCGTCGTAAGCAGACAGTCAAAAATAGACCGTTGAGAGATGCCAATTATAAATTATCTCTGCGAAGACCTCAGCAACCCCAGCATTTTCACTGCAATTGATTATAATTACTGTTGAATGTGGGTCAAATTAACACCATCATATTTCTCATCCAATGGAAACTCGATAACACAGTTGATCTGATGGGGAAAATAAGAATTCCATTTTAATATTTCCGTAAGTTTGAATTTACAAACATTGTTACAGAAACTAGAGCTATTAAATTTACAGATATCAAAGAATGAGAAGCATGTAATTCCTATTGTAAAGTGTGCTAAGCTGTTTTACTTTCTCTTTACTGCTTACGCAGTGCAGAGAAAGTATTGTAATGCTGCGGGAGGGGGGGGGTAAACTGCGCATTTTGTTTTGTAGAAAACTCGCATTGCGATGCCGTGGCAACGTAGAAGTATGTAAATCTTGTCCCTATAATACGTCCTCAAACACGTTGTATAGTCAGAATCCAGGTTTTGTGGGTCCTTGATATAGAAAAATAGATTGTTGTCACTCATTGAACGCTAGCATGTTAAACGAAAGCAGAATTTTCACCAAAATTGTTCTTCCCCAATCGATCTGGCTGATCTGGCCACTTGGATTTGAAACCGATGTTTTTACTTTTGGGGGTCCTTTACATGAACCGTTTGGGAAATTTTTAAGATTATAAAAAAAGTTGCACCACATTTTTTTTATTAAATCTGGCCTCGGATAGCGTAAAGGGCGCTTAAGAGAATGCTTTGGGTATCATTTTTGTTGAAATTTGATTTTTCAGAAACAGATCTTCAAATGAACTCATGTTCAGTTTTTCAAAATGGCTATTTTTTGCATAATTTTGCGTCAAACAGTCAATTTTAAAATTTTAAACAATTATTTATCAGAAACGGTTCCAGTTTTTTTCTTTCATTATTTTCACGTATGTAGCAAAGAACGATAAAGAAAGCTGTGCTGATTCTACTTTCAATGCACTCTGAATTTTCGAAAATTTGAAAAAAAATCGAAATGTTAAATCTAATATCCCGCGCTTCGTTTGTAGTGTTATCGGTTCACAAAATGGCTACAATGCAGTTTTGAAAAGTGTTCGAATGCTTCTCATTTTTTGCGGTGTCGATGATCCCATGATGTAGATAAAATTCTTACGAAAGTAAATAGATTTATAGATTATTTAACTTATAACTAACAAATATTTTTTTTTATTTAAGAAGTTTTGATTGCAGATTATGTTTTTAGAAATTGTTAGCTCACTTCGATATAATCGAGGCAAGCTTGTATGAAATATTGTTCTTTCTTTTCTCTGAAATGTACTGCAAATTCCGTAACAGTTACACAGTGAAATTGTTACGGTACTTCCTCGGCATTCACCTAGTTTTGATCGGAGAAACCACGGGAAACTACCGATCAGAGCAGCCGGCCGTTAAGACGAATTCTCGTTAAGACTGCGAATGAATTCGAAGTAGTATCAAGCTAGTGTCGAAAATGCTGTCACTACCGGGACTCTAATCCCAGACCGCCCGGTCAGAGGATCCGATGACATCAGTTGATGCTCCAAGTTAATTCTAGGTAGATTAGCAATTCACTCTCGTTGTTTACAAGTTTGAAGCAGCCTCCATCCACTTTCATCAGTTTCCCTCAGCTCACCACACCATTCGCTCTCATACTCGTAGTACGATTTATTTACTACATACTATGCACTTGGCATAAATTAGTTGTCGCGGTTTCATCCAATTGGGAACTTATATGTCACTACAGTGACGTCACTAAGGGGACGTTCAACCCTCCCTCCCCCCAATTGGACATTATAGTAGGATTTATTTCACCGTACACTTGACGTAAGTCAGCTGTTCACGGTTCCATCCAATTGGGATCTTGAACGTCCCCTCTGTGACGTCACTGTGACGACACATAAGCTCCCGATTGGATAAATCCGTGAACAGCTGCGACAAGTGCACTGTTAAATAAATCCTAGTATAATGTTGATGGCACAGTAACACTCAAAGGATGCAGAGACCTCCAGCCTCTTTCGCTGCCGCTGCGCACAGTCGCGTGCGCAGGTTCCGCCCGGCGGCTGCGCGGCGGCTGCGCGGCGGCTGCGCGGCGGCGTGGGCGGCTGCGGCTCGCGGAGATGTCAATGGCCGCACGCGCGTGGCGGATGAGCGCTGCGCCAGTCCGTTCTCTGGGTCGAATTCAGTCGCTGTCCGGAGGAGAAATTTAGCGGCCGGCCGCTCTGATCGGGAGTTTTCCGTGGTTTCTCCCATCAACACCAGGCGAATGCCGGAGTAGTACCGGAGTAGTACAAAGGGGCCACGGACCGCACGGGATCTTTTCTTCCTCTTCCTTGTTCTATCTTCCCCACTTACACATGCCCTTTTAACACTCACTACACTACCACAGTTGCCCGGAGACCCGTCGGAGTTAAGAGCTTCTCCCGGCTGGAGTGGTGCCCTGCTGATAGGAGATACCATGGTGGGGAAAACTACCTCGCCTCCGCCACCGCCACCTCCCGAAGAAAAACTTTCACTACACTTTCGGAAGTAATGACATCGGCAGTTGTCGCGCTCGGAATCACAATCAATCAATCAGAGCCGTTCTCCTCCGAGGGCGGTCGCGGCCTCGAAGACACCCACGCCCATATGCGCTGAGCATGTTGAGGTTGTTATATGGTGCAGATGTGCCGGAACGGTGCAGTGAGGAAGTAACACGATGAGAACGAAATGAAGTCGTGTTGTTCGGTGAGGATTGCCTCACCGAAGGCTCTCATTCTAAATTACAATTTTCATATGAATTCCACAAAATACTGTTTATATCCAATTATTCTTAGTTGTACATTACCCCGTTTACGATTCTATTTTTTCTTAAGTTCAGTAAATCGAATAATTAGTGTTCTTAGGTTGTGTTGGTAGCGCCGCGGGTGTAAAGAATCCGGAAGGCCCTCAAGAGTGTTAAGAATACCGTTACGTCTTTTCTTTCAGATCTACAAACATATAGTAATGATAAACCGCGGATATTGAATTTTTAAAATTTGAGTTTTAGGTGCCTCAATTAGGTTCTTTCAGCATCTCAGTTAGTCTTTTTAAATGGTAGAATAGACACAAATAAAACAGGAAGCTTACACAAAACACACATTTTTCCAATTTATTGTATATATTTTTCAAAGATGAAAACATAAATCAATATTATATAGAATCAGTATTGTATATTTTACTATTATACGATGTATTTATGAACAAGTTTAACTTGTTTGTCGTCTAGTTAGGTTGCCAGGTGTCCACTATTTGAGCTAACAGTCAGCTTTTTTTCACATTATGTTCGCTATTTCCTTAAACTAGTGGACGATTTTTAATTCTACAACGTTATGATGAAATACTATGTAATCTCTGGAGCTATACGAGTCTAAGTGATTAATGAAAGGGGATTTGTAAGAAAATATATACTTTAATTGTATTTTTTTACTACTCCCCCCCCCCCCCCCCCTTGTCTACAATGTTTTAGGAGCAGACTTGGCAATTCTTCCTCTAGTTAGAATTATTCGTACCGTACCGTATTGTGCCTCACAATAAATTACTAATACTTTCCCCACGTTTTCAAGAGAAGCCTGAATGTCTCTTATCGGCCATGATCACTTTTCTTTCTCGGAAATTTAATCGCCTTATCTTAGAAGCGGAAGCAGACTTTTCCATGAAGTCAGGAAGTAGTGGCATGGACACTTTTATCGCAAGATCCTTGTCCTTTATATTCATTTCTCGTTATCTTAGAGATTAACTTAAATTGTAATCATCCTTAATGTCATCCTTGCCTATTGTGCCGACACCGAAGAAAAAAGTTAAAAGGGGACACAGAGAAAAGATATAAGGCAAATTAGTTTCATTTTAGATTTTTAAAAGTAAAATAGGCACAAATAGGCATTGTTGTTGAAATAGGTTCTTTCAGACGCTATGATATTGACTGGCTTTAGTTCAAATAATCATCATCATCATCATCATCATCAGCTGCAAGGTTTGGGCCTAGTGGCCCGTTCCGCTCTCAAGTGTCTCTTTCCATCT
>BOPP01000108.1:3423811-3436016 GCA_017312745.1 Gryllus bimaculatus
CTTTTTTGTGCAAATGCAAATTTTGTCATATTTGTCAATAAAGCTATATCTCTAATGGTATATATCTCTCTTCAAAAATATTTTTTTTTAACAGAAGCTCTGATAGAAAGGCATAGTCTAATTTCAATTATTTCTCGCGTTCTCATCTAATATTTTTTCCGACGACAATCGTTTGAGAAGAGTTATTCACATACAAGAGAGCGAAGAAAGGAACCTACGAACGATGCAAGAAAGGAGGTAGACATTACTGACGCGCCAGGTGTACAGTAGAACGCCCGGTAATACAAACTAATTGGGGATATGGTCAGTTTGGATTTTCAGGAAATGTTATCTACATACACAAATACATACATACACAAATACATCTTACAGGATTAGCAAACAATGCAAAGAAGCGTGCGAGAGAGAAATGCTACGTAGCGTAAGCGTCACTGGCCTGAGGAAGGAGCGACATGAAGGCCAACGGGTCGGCTCTCAGCAAGGACGCGGCGTCACCGGACAGACAAGAAGGAACGTTAGCGTAGCGATCGCTCCATCCATAGTCATAATCAAGTTCCGTTACGGCAAACGAAAATTAGCCGATCTCGCAAGTTCATTCTAATTGAAATTAATACTACATAAACATGTAAATATACACCGTTTGTTACGAGTGAAATAGCGATAACCGTTTCAATTTCTACTAGTGTTTTCATTAATTTAGCTGTCAGTTCTTCAGTAATTATAAAACCCTTTTCACTTCAATAAGCATTTTATTTTCTCTTGACCGCGGTGAATAAGCTGATAAGTCATAAAATGCTTAAATTTTACAGGATAGGGAACAAAAATTTCAAATGAAATAAATCAGGGATTAGTGGGTTTATTGCAACGAATGGTATTCACAAAGCTATTTGTGTGTAGGTTTCGTTTGAAATAATTTTATCTCTGATTTACCACACAGCAATCCAGCTGAAAGTTGAATTTTTGGCTCTCTGAAAATTTTAAGCATTCATGACTTATCATTATTACGCGTCTTCAATGATTTTTCCTCCATCCCGAATTTTGGTTCGGATACCCGAAATGTTTCGGATTAGGATAGGTTCTCCTGCAGTTGTCACTAGTTCTCCGGTTGTTCTCAAACAAAGGTTGGCGGATGCTTCGCGGAGCCTCCTCTGCGCCGCGCAGCGCCTCGTAATTGGCGTTCTTGCGCGCGAGGCGCCGCCAGAGGGCTTCCCTGGAGGCGCGGCCGAGTCGCGCGACGAGTGTCGAGTCTCGAAAAGGCTCTGCCGGAGGCGCATTCTAGCGCGGCTGGCCTGTTTTCCGTGGTTCTCCGATCGATACCAGGCGAACGCCGGAGCGGTATCACAAAACGGGCCACGGAACCGCGCCGCGATCTTTCCTACTTGTCCTTTATCTATCCAAACACGACTGTCACAAGCAACACATGCGGGCAGACCGGTCGGGAGGCTTCAAACTTGTCCCGCCCTGGCGGCCGGCGCCCTCTATGAGAAATCTGTTGAGGAAAACCCGCTTAACGAAGTAGGGAAGGTTAGGTTGGCTCGCGATTTCTCGCCACAGCGAAGGAAATGATAACCGCCACAAACCCGAGAAAGAAAAAACAAATGCGAGCTACATTTTACGCGGTCTAATGAGCCTATTGTTCGGCGCGCCGCGAACCAACTAAAACAATCGATCATCAATTGAAAAAGCTTGCAAAAATTCAAAAATCTTTGGAGGAAATGTACACAAATATGTGGATATAAAGGATTTTAGAGTCATGAATCCGAATATGAATTAAAAATTACAAAATGGCGATCTCGAAATAGCTGACATCGTTTGGAAATAAGTAGTGAAATGAATGGGAAACATTTGATTTTTGTAGTGTGTCTCGTGTAGTGGAATCGCGAATTATTATGATTGAAATGTAACACAATTCAAAATGACGGCATGCAAAATGACAGACTTCGTTTAGAAATAATAAGTTTAAGTTGTAGGATTCAGTGAAGCCGGCAAAAGTCTATACGAAAAATAATATGCAATTCCGAATAGCATTTTACAGTTAGACAAAATTAAAAACTTCGATGTCTAAAAACAAACAACTATAGTTGAAACCAGGAAAAATGACCATTGGGACAAAAGGGTGCCAAGGGGTGTCATTTTGTTTTACGAGTCGAAAGAATATACATTCGATGATCATTGTTAAATAAAAAACTACTTGGAATATGGCGGAATTACTACTTTTTGATTATTTGAAAATTAAAATTGTATAAAAAAATTAAAATTTTTATAAATTTTTTTTATTCATTGTCATGAAAACATTTTTTCATTTTCAAAATCAGATGTTATTTTTGTAATTGTAAAATGCCACTGTAATTGCATTTTATTTTCATATAATGGTTTTGCAGGGCTCTGAATCTTACAATTAAACTGCATATTTCTAAACGAAGTCGGCCACTTTCCATCCGCCATTTTGAATTTTGTAATTTTAATCATAAACTTCGCATTCTAATACACGAGAAAAAACTTATTATCAAATTGTATTCAATTTCACTACTTTTTCCAAATGATGTCAACCATTTCGATCCGTCATTTTGAATTTCGTAATTTTAATGACATATTCGGATTCAGTGGCTCTATATTACATACAGCTCAGCTTTTATTATTACAATACAATTCCCTCGATTTTTCGAATTTTGGCCAGCTTTTTCACGATTTCGACCACCGTGCGCGACGGCCCGAGCGCGGCTTCGCCTCGTCCGCCGAGCAACTTGGAGACGACGCGCAAGTTGGGCGGCGTTCTCGCGCGGGAGCCCCAAGTTTGCAGTCAATGGATGCGTGTACCCCAGCTTCGAGCAGCGTTACAAATCGCAGTGGTGGGGGAGCGGCTACAGACAGGCTGCGCAAAAGGAGCGCCTCGCCGCGGCTCAGCGAGTATCGACGGCGCGAGGGATCGCTGCAAACGGTTTATTCAAAATGAAAGAGACGGCGTTGATGACGCCCTAAATAATAGGCGCCCGGGAAGAAGACGAAGGGGAGGGGGGGGTTAAAGTTGTCGGCGCGATCCTCTTCCATAAATATAAATAAGCGTAACGGCCCTCGTTTGGCGGAAGAAGTTTGGAAACTTGCTTAATGCGCATAGTGACTATGCTGTGACGAAGTGACACACGTTACATGCACATAATTTCTTTTATATTTCAATTTCTGTAATGGAATCATTCATTAAACCCAATTTCAGAAATAACCGTCTCAGGTTTTAATAGTTGATGACTTTCTCACTTTACAAAATAATCATACTACAAACCAAATCCAACATCAAACTATCTGATCAACTGCGGCTTCAGAAGCCTGGGTGATGTCAGAATGCATATACTTTATAAACTCACCATCACTATGTGCTCTTGGGTTTTGTGATTTCGGGATTATAGACAGATTTACAGAAAAACCTCAAAGACTTTTTCGATGTTCCTTTGAGACACAACCAATGAGAACCGGCAGCAACAAGTTGGAGAAGTGCCAGAGGTATGCTGGCGCCATATCACAAAATACTACTCAGAACCGACTGAAATTTAAAGTTGAATGAGATTCACGTTTAATCCGTTCACGTCAGAATCAGAATCGGAGTCACGTTTAACTCTATGCAGTACACCACAATGCAAGGGTGAAGAGCTCATTCAACTACCGCAAGGAAAACGTTTTATCGAAGTCTTGTTGTCTTACATCTCTTACGTAATTTCTCTGCGTTGGTAATAGAGCGAGACATTCAAATCATATACGGAAATTTATTGTCAGAAATGGTAATAATCCTATCGTGATAATTTCTTCATGCAGAACCAGTCAATATACACAATTTACCGTGCGTATCTCTCAACATGGTCGAATTCAATTACAATGTTGGCCGCCTGGCGCAGTCATCCATGTCCAATTTGTGGGCAGACCCGCCATCAATTTCATGAACTGTTCAGATGTGTAGTTCGGTTTTCTACCCGTCAGCCTAGGAAATATTTTAAAGAATCCATATCAAGACTGTATATCGCACGACAGTGGTCGTTAGAGAATTTTTCCATTTAATTCCAAAGTTACAAAATATCCTCCATGAATCGTCCTTTTATTTAGGAATTCTCCCATTCACGGTATTGAGTTTTTTTTTCAGCGTAGACATATGATGTCTTTAAACAAAGCACAACTATCAAGCAGGTACTCTTCAATTTATTTGATACAACTGTATTATAACTCTGATCATCCTTCTCTGTACAGCATACCACTCATCAACACATTTAAACTTAATATAAACGCCGGCTCATAAACAGTAACTCAGTGATGGCTCATGTGACGAACTGCTCTGTTACACTTTATTCACGACCATTAACACAAAAAAGGTTTGAAAATGCATTATTTAATGAATGGAATAATTAATTCGTACATAGTCTAGAACTACACATCGATACGTTACTCACAGAATACACGAGATTTATTAAAAATATATATTGATATGATCCAAAATTTTACGAATAATTTCAGATCACTGAATATGTAGTATGTGTGCGTTTCTATGTTAAAGTAATATTTGCGATTATTGCATTAATTACCTATAGTTACATTAAATGGACGTCTTTTAACACTACAGAATTAAAATCCAACTCCTTTTCAAAATGGTTTTCGTGAGTTGTTATAGCATTTTAGAAGTATGGAAAACATTAACAAAGAATTTACAAATGCCACTCCAAAGCTTTTTGTATCGTATTCGTTGACAGAAACACTCCCCGTTCTCTACCCAAATCGAAAGCTTAATAAAGATTTGAACAAATATTTTTCTTTTTAAAATATTTTAAATGCACAGGTGTTTCAATTAATATCAGCATACTTACCCCCATATCGAAAAACCCAGTCGCGTGAGAAAGTTAAAAAAAAAGCAAATTTTTTATCAGCATTACTGCTGCACCTCATCACCCTCTCCCTATCGCAGAGGTTCATTACAGGAAAGCCGCCTGCCTCTCCTCGATTACATCCGCACAAGAGAAAATCTGGATGATAGCAGCGGGAATGAGAAAGCCATGAACCCCGTCCGGGGAGGGCGGCCGCCGACGCCGTAAGGCTCGGACAAGGGCCGCGACCAAAGGGAGAAGGGGACGGGATGAGAGGCGGAGAGCAGAAACGGAGAATGTCGGTAGATGCAGAATGGGGAAGCATGGGAGCGTGGGGAGGGATCGTGAAAGGGCGAGTCGCGAAAGGCGAGTCGCGAAAGGCGAGTCGCGAAAGGGCGGGGCGAGTCGCGAAAGGGCGAGTCGCGAAAGGCGAGTCGCGAAAGGCGAGTCGCGAAAGGGCGAGTCGCGAAAGGGCGAGTCGCGAAAGGGCGAGTCGCGAAAGGCGAGTCGCGAAAGGCGAGTCCGAAAGGGCGAGTCGCGAAAGGCGAGTCGCGAGGGGGTCGCGAAAGGGCGAGTAGCGAAAGGGCGAGTCGCGCAAGGCGAGTCGGCGAAAGGGCGAGTCGGAAAGGGAAGGGAGGGGGTGGGGCCACAGAGGCTGCGCGGGGTCGCATCGGGGTCGGGGTCGGGTCGGGTCTCGCTCCAGGAAGGTTGAAACGCGACCCGAAGTACAGATAGGCGCGCGAGCGAAGCCACTCCAGCTAAAGAGCGAAGGGAGGGGGTCGGCGGCGGGGCGAGAGCGGGACCGGAGGTCGGGGGAGGGCACGGAGGGCGAAGACGCGGCAGGGTCGATAATCGGCGATAATTCCAGGCATCAGCGTATCTGACAGAAACGCGCCCTGGTATGGACGGAACGCCCACGTTGCTTCAAAAGGAAGACTCCCCAAAGACCTTGCAATGCGCTTGCCACAAGATAAGAATCGCTCGCACCAGCGTTGGGTTAGAATCGCGGACCGTGCGTTACATCTTAGCGTGTCATTTTACGTACGTCATCTCACGGCAGCAAAATTACAGCGATCTATGCTTGCTGAATCTGGAGCGTATTGATAACAATACACAAAACTGTACACGGAAACACATTAATCGTTTTTTTTTATAGAAATCACAGAAGTTATAAGGCGTCTACTGTTTAAACACTTTTGAAGAGTCAATACCAAATCAATGAAAATTTGCCTGAATACAGCTTAATAAGACAGGTAAACTGAGAGCTTAGCAAGAAAGTTTATGATTGGAAGAAGCAATTGCTTCAGATTGAAATGTTAGAATAGAAGGAGGAGGCGTATTTTGATGAAATATTATTTTTCTTTTCACTTTTGAACAATGCCTTAGTAGGCCTACATACAATCACGTATACTATGACAAAAGGAAATGACCCATTTTTATGACTTTATTAGCATTTTCAGTGGATTTCGATTAATAGACCTTTTCCCCCCCGTTTCCCGTCATTTTTAAAAGCATTTCATCGATATTAATATCATTTTAATCGCACTTGCTTCAAATAAAATTTACGAGATGCATCAAATGATCACAGAATTCTAAGCAGCCTATTCGGATTCTTCACTCAGTAGTTGTAATGTCTGCGTTGTATGTATTTAACGTTCCTGAGATGCCTACCAGTGCCATTGTCTCTTCGACCTTTTCGGATAACTAAATAGAGATTTTCCGGAAAAAGAACATTCCAAACTTAAAGTATGCAAGCTGAGATCACATGAATGAATAGAAGAAGTCTCCATTACATCAGTAACGCTATCAAACAGCTTGAGTTGTTCATCCGAACTGGTTTTGATCAAATCGTCGTTTTGTCTTCGATTTTAGGGCATTTTAAAAACATTTTAAGAGCATTGTTTGATAATTGGGATGTTTTAGGTCATTAAAATCCGCCTCTAGTCATCATTATAAATCCTAATAGGAAAGAAACAACAGTACGTCGTCCATTATGCTAAAAGTCAAATATCAAATCTTCAGATCGCGTCCTTCCCCGAGCAGGCCACACATCTACCAGCTTCTCGCGTCAACGAGACGCGCAAACGTGTTTGAAACCTCGCTTACGTAGCCGCCGCTAACTCCGCCGCGACACGGCGCACGTGATCGTCACCGTCGTCGCGGACACTGCGAATTGTCGGTTTAGCAGCTGCACGTGGACAGAACCACCGCCGCGCGTCGGTTGGCGGTGGCGGCGGGCTGCGACGGAGCGCCACGCGCTATCTCGCGCCAAAACAACACGCGAAAAGCCCGTGTTTGTCGGCTCGTGGCTAAGTGGCTTCCCACTGTCGAGAGGACAAACACTGTGCAGTACCCAGTTATGTACGGTTGCCAAACAATGTCCATGTAAAAGGAGTACATTGTAGGAGAAGAAGAAGAGAAGAAGAAGAAGAAGAAAAAGAAGAAGAAGAAAGGACAAGAAAAAGAAGAAGGACAAGAAAAAGAAGAAGGACAAGAAAAAAGAAGAAGGCAAGAAAAAGAAGAGGAAAGAAAAAAGAAGAAGGACAAGAGAAAAGAAGAAGGAAGAAAAAGAAGAAGGGACAAGAAAAAGAAGAAGAGACAAGAAAAGAAAGAAGGAAGAAAAGAAGAAGGACAAGAAAAAAGAAGAAGGACAAGAAAAAGAAGAAGACAGAACAAGAAGAAGGAAGAAAAGAAGAAGGATCAAGAAAAGAAGAAGGACAAGAAAAAGAAAGAAGAGGACAAAAAGAGAAGAAGGACAAGAAAAGGACAAGAAGGACAGAGAAGGAAAGAAGGGACAAGAAAAAGAAGAAGGACAAGAAAAGAAGAAGGCAAGAAGAAGGACAAGAAGAAGGACAAGAAGAAGGACAAGAAGAAGGAAAAAACGCTTCACCACATTTCTTTTTAGAATGATTTAATTTAAACTAACATGAGCTTTATTTCTCTCTTTTCTTCACTTGCGATTCAAGTGAAATCATTCGTTCACTTTATGCAGATTAATATGGTCGGTGCGTCTTTTTTTATTTTAGTCGCTAGACAGAGCACTATCATGCATGCGTGTGTCAAAGTGCAGTGCGAGTCAGTGTTCAGAAAAAAGGATTTTCATGTTTTCTATTCTAAATTAAAAATAAAACGATTCAACGTAGCAGGTGATAAATAAATACGTGATAAAATAAATGGACAACAATGTATAAAAAATTAGGGGAGGACTGTCCTCCAAATGGCGGACGGTTGGCAACCCTACAGTTAGGGAGCGGAAGTTTTTTCTGGGGGGGGGTGAAGGCTGCAAAAAATGAACTCGTGAACGGTCGTTGTAATAATCCTTCCATTCTTTTTGACGGGTTATTTTTGTGTTTAATAACCGGTATTTGGTAATTGAGAAACTGGGTTAATTGTATCGATAATGGTGAATTGATAAAACAACTGTTTCATAGCAAGACGTATTGGTCTTTTCCGTTTCAATAACCTTGTATTCATTTATCTTCTTCAAATGTTAATTATGTAAATCAAGAAATTTACTTATTGCTCACAAGTATAAAACATTTGTAAATAAACGTTAATTTTAAAAAAAAACCTTGTCGGCCTAACTTAGAATTACCACTCATCACGAACTCTACTTCTCTCACAGAATGAAGTGCATATCAGAACTTTCATAATTTCTCGATTTTATATACTACAGTATTAAATATTACAGTATTAAATTTTCAATAATTCATGATATCCAAAGCCAATTTTGTAAGCGTTTCTTAACATTTTTGCCGAGAAACTAAATATAATTCTTAATAAGAAAATGCAATTTTGGGACTTTAACTTAGTTTGAAGTTGCATCTATTCTAAGACCCAATCCATTATGGATTGGACCGAAGTGAAAACAAAAGAGAAATAACAAGAAAGTTAAGATAAGGGTTACTGTTTCTTGAATTGCTCACGCACTCAACATTTATAAAAAAATTATTAACGTGGTTTACTACAGTAACGTACGGAGCTACGAACAGTACGCCAGAGACGAGCAAATTCGAGTATAGTAACACACAAGCATTTATGTTGGAAGAAATATTATTTATGGTTTACTATTTCATTAACCAACCGCGGATGTTTATGTACAAACCTATTTTTTCCTGGGTACTTAAAAGAAATTTTTTTATATATAATGAATTATATATATATATATATATATATATATATATATATATATAATTAATTTCTTTAAGTACCCAGGAAAAAATAGGTTTGTACATAAACATCCGCGGTGTGGTAATAAAATAGTAAACCATAAAATAATATTTCTTCCAACATAAATGCTTGTGTGTTACTATACTCGAATTTGCTCGTCTCTGCGTACTGTTCGTAGCTCCGTACGTTACTGTAGTAAACCACGTTAATATTTTTTAATGAATATTGAGTGCGTGAGCAATTCAAGAAACAGTAACCCATATCTTAACTTTCTTGTTATTTCTCTTTTGTTTCACTTCGGTCCAATCCATAATGGATTGGGTCTTAGAATAGATGCAACTTCAAACTAAGTTAAAGTCCCAAAATTGCATTTTCTTATTAAGAATTATATTTAGTTTCTCGGCAAAAAATGTTAAGAAACGCTTACAAAATTGGCTTTGGATATCATGAATTATTGAAAATTTAATACTGTAATATTTAATACTGTAGTATATAAAATCAGAAATTATGAAAGTTCTGATATGCACTTCATTCCTGTGAGAGAAGTAGAGTTCGTGATGAGTGGTAATTCTAAGTTAGGCCGACAAGGTTTTTTTTTTAAAATTAACGTTTATTTACAAATGTTTTATACTTGTGAGCAATAAGTAAATTTCTTGATTTACATAATTAACATGAAGAAGATAAATGAATACAAGGTTTATTGAAACGGAAAAGACCAATACGTCTTGCTATGAAACAGTTGTTTTATCAATTCACCATTTATCGATACCAATTACCCAGTTTCTCCAATACCAATACCGGTTATTAAACACAAAAATAACCGATCAAAAAGAATGGAAGGATTATTATTACAACGACCGTTCACAGTTCATTTTTTTGCAGCCTTCACCCCCCCCCCAGAAAAAACTTCCGCTCCCTAACTGTAGGGTTGCCAATCGTCCGCCATTTGGGAGGACAGTCCTCCATCCTAATTTGTTGTCATTTATTTTATCACGTATTTATTTATCACCTGCTACGTTGAATCGTTTATTGTTTAATTTAGAATAGAAAACATGAAAATCCTTTTTTCTGAACACTGACTCGCACTGCACTTGACACACGCATGCATGATAGTGTCTCTGTCTAGCGACTAAAATAAAAAAGAGACGCACCGACCATATTAATCTGCATAAAGTGAACGAATGATTTCACTTGAATCGCAAGTGAAGAAAAGAAAGAAATAGAGCTCATGTTAGTTTAAATTAAATCATTCCAAAAAGAAATGTGGTGAAGCGTTTTTGTCCTTCTTCTTGTCCTTCTTCTTGTCCTTCTTCTTGTCCTTCTTCTTGTCCTTCTTCTTGTCCTTCTTCTTCTTCTTGTCCTTCTTCTTTTTCTTGTCCTTCTTCTTGTCCTTCTTCTTTTTCTTGTCCTTCTTCTTGTCCTTCTTCTTTTTCTTGTCCTTCTTTTTGTCCTTCTTCTTGTCCTTCTTCTTGTCCTTCTTCTCCTTCTTCTTCTTGTCCTTCTTTTTCTTGTCCTTCTTCTTTTTCTTCTTCTCCTTCATCTCGTCCTTCTTCTTCTTCTTCTTCTTCTTCTTCTTCTTCTTCTCCTACAATGTACTCCCTTTTACATGGACATTGTTGGCAACCGTACATAACTGGGTACTGCACAGTGTTTGTCCTCTCGACAGTGGGAAGCCACTTAGCCACCGAGCCGAACAAACACGGGCCTTTTCGCGTGTGTGTTTTGGCGCGAGATAGCGCGTGCGCTCCGTCGCAGCCCGCCGCCACCGCCACCGACGCGCGCGGTGGTTCTGTCCACGTGCAGCTGCTAAACCCGACAATTCGCAGTGTCCGCGACGACGGTGACGATCACGTGCGCCGTGTCGCCGCGCGGAGTTAGCGGCGGCTACGTAAGCGAGGTTTCAAACACGTTTGCGCGTCTCGTTGACGCGGAGGAAGCTGGTAGATGTGTGGCCTGCTCGGGGAAAGGACGCGATCTGAAGATTTGATATTTGACTTTTAGCATAATGGACGACGTACTGTTGTTTCTTTCCTATTAGGATTTATAATGATGACTAGAGGGCGGATTTTAATGACCTAAAACATCCCCCAAAATTATCAATACAATGCTCTTAAAATGTTTTTAAAATGCCCTAAAATCGAAGACAAACGACGATTTGATCAAAACCAGTTCGGATGAACAACTCAAGCTGTTTGATACGTTACTGATGTAATGGAGACTTCTTCTATTCATTCATGTGATCTCAGCTTGCATACCTTAAGTTTGGAATGTTCTTTTTCCGGAAAATCTCTATTAGTTATCCCGAAATAGGTCGAAGAGACAATGGCACTGGTAGGCATCTCAGGAACGTTAAAATACATACAACCGCAGACATTACAACTACTGAGTGAAGAATCCGAATAGGCTGCTTAGGAATTCTGTGATCATTTGATGCATCTCGTAAATTTTATTTGAAGCAAGTGGCATTAAAATGATATTAATATCGATGAAATGCTTTAAAAATGACGGGAAACGGGGGGAAAAGGTCTTATTAATCGAAATCCACTGAAAATGCTAATAAAGTCATAAAAATGGGTCATTTCCTTTTGTCATAGTATAACGTGATTGTATGTAGGCCTACTAAGGCATTGTTCAAAAGTGAAAAGAAAAATATATTTCATCAAAATACGCCTCCCTCTTCTAACATTTCAATCTGAAGCAATTGCTTCTTCCAATCATAACACTTTCTTGCTAAGCTCTCAGTTTACCTGTCTTATTAAGCTCTATTCAGGCAAATTTCATTGATTTGGTATTGACTCTTCAAAAGTGTTTAAACAGTAGACGCCTTATAACTTCTGTGATTTCTATAAAAAAAACGATTTAATGTGTTTCCGTGTACAGGTTTTGTGTATTGTTATCAATACGCTCCTGATTCAGCAAGCCATAGATCGCTGTAATTTTGCTGCCGTGAGATGACGTACGTAAAATGGCACGCTAAGATGTAACGCACGGTCCGCGATTCTACCCAACGCTGTGCGAGCGATTCTTATCTTGTGCGAAGCGCATTGCAGGTCTTTGGGGAGTCTTCCTTTTGAAGCAACGTGGGCGTTCCGTCCATACCAGGGCGCGTTCTGTCAGATACGCTGATGCCTGGAATTATCGCCGATTATCGACCGCTGCCGGTCTTCCGCCCTCCGTGCCCCTCCCCCGACCTCCGG
>BOPP01000108.1:3446215-3469859 GCA_017312745.1 Gryllus bimaculatus
TAACCAGGGCAGATTTTAAAGCCCCCCAGAAAACGCAAAAATAAGAAAGGAAACGAATTTAGGTACCAGAAAAGAAAATGAAACTCTTGAAAATCTAAAGGCGTACAGTAAATAAATAAACTTAATGATTTTTTTTTTTTAAATAACTCTCTTTTGGAGTCAAGGAGCGCGCGTGGTTAGCAACGGAAGGCTAAGTTTCACGTCCCTTCCCGATTTCCCCCCTTTGCACCCGCCTCGCGCTTTCGCTCTGCGGTCCATTAGCGAGAAAAACTGCAAAGCGGTTGCCTTAACAGAGCGCGCAACGTTCTTCTCGGCGATGCCATGCCGCCTTAGCGCCGGAGAAAAGACTAGCCTATTTCTCGTAACGGCGGCTCTAGAATTGTGGCGATACAAGCTGCAACACGGGGCCAGGCAGTTCGTTGGACTTCGGTTTTTCGAAGATCTCGGGACACTCATTTGAATTTGGCTGGCGGGGAGAGGAAGGCTTCGGAGCCAATTGCGAGATTTCGGGAGGGACTTTTCTTCCCCTTACTTCCGAAGCAACTGGGCCTCGACCGACGGTCCACAACCGAGCGAGTGATCTGAATAAAAATGTTCGTGGACCTTGGAAAATATCAATATTTTTTTCGTATCAATGAAGACGACAGATATTTCTATAACCCTAATATTTGATATTGGTTTGGGTTATAAATACAAATTGATTCTCTGTCTTGCTGTTTCTACCCTCCATTGGAGCAAACATCTCAATTGGAGTTCACAACCTTTAGGGAAAAGAATTGTATGGTACGAATAGTTTAGGGTGCATTTAATATTCAATTAAATTAACGATGATTCTCTCTGTATTAACTTTTCTTGTCCATTTCAGGCAACGCTGCGCTTACACGTTTGGAATGTAAAGATATATTTTTGTGTAAACATAATATAATCGGCTACTTTCGGGATAATAATTTAGTTAATTTCATTATCTCAATTTTTCTGGTCTGGTATTAAAAAATGTAAGAAAATATCCCATAAATTGCACAAATATTTAATTAATATGAAATCCTTTGTAAAAAATAAAAAAGTCATGAATTATAAACCACACTTGGATATAGACAATTCATCTCAATGGGGACGGTAGGGGATGATGGCGGCGCCTAGCGATACTGTAGATAGTGAACGATGCGACGGTTCAGCCGCAGTAAAGATTCAGCCAGATCCTAATTGGGAGATTCTTCGGTCCATCTCTGGTGCGCATTCCGTTATAACCTCGCGAGAACGCGTCACCACGTAGGGCGGTGGGTCGCGCCTTCTCACAGACGTTGTCCGCAGGTGGGGGCGGGACTGGGAGCCGGGGCTGGCCCGGTATGGGCGTGACGCGGCTGGGTGGCGGACTGGGGACGGACTGGGGGGCGGATGGGGGGAAAAAAAAGGACTAGGGGGCGGGACTGGGGGGACTGGGGGCGGAACTTGGGGGGCGGGACTGGGGGGGACTCCGGGGGCGGACTGGGGCGGGCGGACTCGGGGGCGGGAGCTCTGGCGGGACGGCAATGGGCCAGGGATGAGACGGGATTGGGGCGAAATGGGGCTGGAAATGGGAAGCGGGTTGGAGACAGGGCTGGGGCGGGATTATGGATTACATGAGCGGCGGATGCCGGGGCTGGGTCGAGCGGCTTTAGGGCAGGATGGGGGCGGCGGTTGGGACGGAGTGAGGGGCCGGGGTTAGGGGCGAGATGGGGGCGGGTTAGGGGCAAGATGAGGGGGGGTTAGGGGCAAAGATGAGGGCGGGGTTAGGGGCAGAAGGCGTGGGCAAAGGATTGAGGGGCGGGTTAGGGCAAAGATGAGGGGGTTACGGGCAGAGATGAGGGCGGGTTACGGGCAGAGATTGGGGGGCAGGGGTTGGGGACTGGATGAGGCTGATGGACGGGGACGGTTGGGGCGTCACGTGTAAGAGATTGGATGTAGCGGAGGAGAATGCTCGCGGTGGCGGTCACTAGGGGCGACGCGGCGGGAGACAGGATTTTTATGACTGCCCCGCCCTAACAACTATGCACATGGAACCCATGAGGATGTGCGATGTATTGGATGGTCATTCTAATGTTGGGTGGTTGGCAAAAAAAATTGCCAGTCTGAATGGGAGGTGACGGTGGGGGGAGAGAGTTTTCGCCGCGGGAGAGATAGAGAGAGACGAGAAAAAAAAAGCAAGAGGAAAAAAATAGCACATTTTTTGTTTTTTGGGAGAAAACAGACATACCAGATCATGGTAGAAAAAAACTCACTTAGGGGGTGGCCAGACTGCAATCGGTGAATGTTACTCGGGGATATAAGTAACTGATAAGTGTACTGGAGGCATACAAACCAACTCAGATGAGTGACGATCGTGAAGTAGTACTGGATGATTTAGACGAGGAGGGTGGAGAGGTCCTCAGACTGCAGAAACAAGTACTCCAGGCTGATAGAAGAAACATTAATTGGGGGTCGGTGGATGAGGGCAAATAACGAGGAAAGAAATACTAGAAACGAGAAGGGGGGACAAAAAAAAAAAATAGAAGGGTAAAGGGAAAAAAAAGAAAAAAAAAAAAAAAAAGAAGGGTTTTCCCCCCATATTTTAAGGGTTTGGGCCAGGAAGAGGAAAAAATTTTACGGAAGATTGACGCGGAAAGGGGGGAAGTGGGTTTGAGAAGTACATACATTGTCGACGAAAGTGACAGCGACGCTGAAGTTTCAGAGCCAGGAGAAGCCGGTCGATCATCGTTGCGGGTCGGCAGAGACGAGCGCCGAGGGGAGAGGACGCGCGGTATTCTCGCGCGTTTCAGACAAAATGGTGTCGTCATCGTGCGCGGCGGGGGCGGGGGCGCTAACTGCTAAGGTGGGGTGGCTGGGAACGCGTGCGGATGGCACGGCTGCTAACGGAGCCGGCGCCACCATGCCGCCCCGCCGGGCCGCCCGTTCCATGGAACCCAGCGCTTCGCAGGCCAACGAACCTTCGCGGAGAACGTGGGGAAACAAAACCAACTACACAGACATCGGGGAGTCAAACTGAGGAACAGGCGATAATTTAATCTACTCAGGGCCTCGACCGATAATAGTGGGAGCTCACTCTGACGGCTCATGTGCCACGGCGCGTAGCGCGCAGACACAGAGCACGGACGAAGTCGGTGACGCAGGCGCGTCAAAGAATAGCGTTTTCGCATTTGGGCTCCTTCTCGTTACTCTTTTCTACGAAGACGTTACACGATAGTCTGCTTATTGTATCTTCAGAGTCGAGGCTGGACTATGGGAGTAATGCAACTTGTGTATTGTACTCTGGTGGTAAAGCTTAAGAAGCGGGAGACAATTTGAGATAGTTGATCATTGGGATTCGCACCGGAAATAGTGGCACTTTTCTGTTAAAGAGCTTGCTGGTTTGCAGTTTATTTTGGTTTTAAACAGGGTAAAATTATTTACTTTCCCGCGTGTTTTTTCGCTGCACGGAGCACCAGTAAATAACGAAATTATAGTAGTGTGCGGATGATTTCGAGCGTTTTGCACGGAATTACTACGATTTGGAGTTCTGACAGCCGAAAAAGTTTTTTTTTTTTTTTATCATACGCCGTTTTTCGGTGTCAAGGAACTCCAAATCGTGTATTTCCGTCAAAACCTCGAAATCAATTTTCCGCAGCATTACATAACTTTCCCTATAATACGTGCGCAAAAAAACGGGAAAGTAAAAAATAATTTACTGTTTAAAACAAAATAATGCAAACAGAGCTGCTTTACTGAAGTGCCATTTCGTGCGATCACGATGATCACATTCAAATTGTCTTCCGCTTCTAGCTTTCCACCAGAGTCAATAACAGTTGCATTACCGCACAATAGCCTGCTCGAATGATACAAAGAGCTAACTCGTGTAAGTTCGTGAAAAGATAACGAGAAGGAGCCCAAATCGCGAAACGTAGTTCTTGACGGCGCTCTTCGACTTCGTCCGTGCTCTGTGGTCTTCGCGCTACGCGCCGTGCACATTCGAGCCTCAGAGTAAGCTCCCAATTTCGGTCGAGGCCCTGTAATTAAATTTCGCCTGTTCCAGTTTGACTCCCGATTCTGTTGGTTTTGTTTCGCTCGTTCCGCGCCGGTTCGTTGGCCTGCGAAGCGGCTGGTTCCCATGACCGGGCGGGGCGGGGCGGGGCGGGGCCAGGGCGCCGGCTCCGTTAGCAGCCGTGCATCCGCCCCGCGTTCCCAGCCACCCACCCTTGCAGTAGCGCCGCCGCCGCCGCCGCCGATGACGACCTTTTGTCTGAAACGCGGCGAGAAACCGCGGCGTCTCTCCGCCTCGGCGCCGTCTCTGCCGCCCTCGTTCGCCGGCTCTGCAAACTTCAGCTTCGCTGTCACTTTCGTCGACAATGTATGGTACTTCTTCAACCACTTCCCCCTTTCGCGTCATCTTCGTATTTTTTCCTCTTCCTGGCCCACTTAAAGTTATGACTCTTTTTTTTCTTACTCTTCCTTTCGTTCTAGTATTTCTTCCTCGTTATTTGCCCTCATCCACCGACCCAATTAATGTTTCTCCTATCAGCCTGGTACTTGTTTTCTGCAGTCTGAGGGTACCTCTCACCCTCCTCGTCTAAATCTTCCAGTACTACTTCACGATCGTCACTCATCAGAGTTGGGTTGTGTATCCTCAGTACACTTATCATGTACTTATATTCCCCGTGAGACATTCACGATATTGCAGTCTGGCACCCTAGTGATGTTTTTCTCATGATCTGGTATGTCTGTTTTCTCCCAAACACAAATGTGCTATTTTTTCTCTTTCTTTTTTTTCTCTTCTCTCTCTATCTCTCCCGCGCGCTCTCTCTCCCCCACCGTCCCTCCCATTCAGACTGGCAATTTTTTTGCCAAGCCTACCCAACATTCAGAATGACCATCCAATACATCGCATTCCTCATGGGTTCCATTTGCATGAGTGTTAGTCATAAAAATCCTGTCCTCCCGCCCGCGTCGCCCCTGTGACCGCCACCGCAGCATCTCCCCCCTCGCGCGCCTACATCCAATCTCTTACACTGACGCCCCAACCGTCCCCGTCCATCAGCCTCATCCAGTCCCCAACCCCTGCCCCCATCTCTGCCCGTACCCGCCCTCATCTCTGCCGTAACCCGCCCTCATCTTTGCCGCCTAACCACGCCCTCAATCTTTGCCCCACCCTCGCCCTCTCTGCCTACCCCGCCTCATCTTTGCCCCTAACCCCCCCTCATCTTGCCCTAACCCCCCCATCTCGCCCCTAACCCCGGCCCCTCACTCCGGTCCCAACCGCCCGCCTCCCATCCTGCCCTAAAGCCGCCTCGACCCCAGCCCCGCATCCGCGCGCTCAGTATGGCATAATTCCCGCCCCCAGCCTGTCTCCAACCCGCTCCCATTCCAGCCCCATTTCGCCCATCCCGTCTCATCCCTGGGCCCATTGCCATCCCGCCCCAGAGCTCCGCCCCCCAGTCCCGCCCCCCGCCCTCAGTCGCGCCCCCCGCGCCAGTCCGCCCCCAGTCCCGCCCCAAGTCCGCCCCCAGTCCCCCCCAGTCCCGCCCCCTAGTCCTTTTTTTTCCCCCCATCCGCCCCCCAGTCCGTCCCCAGTCCCGCCACCCAGCCGCGTCACGCCCCATACCGGCCCAGCCCCGGCTCCCAGTCCCGCCCCACCCTGCGGCGTCTGTGGAGGAAGGCGCGCACTCCATCCGCCTGACGTGGTGACGCGTTCGCTCGCGAGGGTTATAACGGAATGCGCCGCCACGAGATGGGACCGGAGGAATCTCAGTTAGGATCTGGGCGTGATCTTTACTGCGGCTGTAACCGTCGCAATCGTTCACTTCTCCTAGTTATCGCTAGCGCCGCCATCATCCGTACGTCACATGTGAGATGAGATGTCAGTATCAAGTTGTGGTTTATATTTCATGACTTTTTTTTTTATTACAAAGGGATTTATATTAATTAAATATTTGTGCAATTGTGGGATATTTCTTGACATTTTTTAATACCAGACAGAAGAAATTTGAATGAATATTTACTAAAATTATTTTTCCCGAAAAGTAAGGCGGATTATATTATGTTTACACAAAAATATATCTTTACATTCCAAACGTGGTAAGCGCAGCGTTTCCTGAAATTGTACCAAGAAAAGTTAATACAGGAAGAGAATCATCGTTAATTTTAATTGAATATTAAATGGCACCCTAACTATTCGTACCATACAATCTTTCCTAAGGTTGTGAACTCAATTTGAGATGTTTTGCTCCAATGAGGGTAGAAACAGCAAGACAGAGAATCATTTGTATTTATAACCCAAACCAATATCAAATATTAGGGTGTATAGAAATATCTGTCGTTTCATTGATACGAAAAAATATTGATATTTTCCAGAGGTCCACGAACATTTTCTATCAGATCACTCGTGGTTCGTGGACCGTCGGTCGAGGCCCGTTGCTTCGGAGAAGGGGAAGAAGTCCCTCCGATCCGCATTGGCTCCGAGCTTCTCTCGCAGCCAGATTCAAATGAGTGTCGAGATCTTCGAACGAGTCACGACTGCCTGGCCGTGGTGCAGGCTGTATCGCCACATTCTAGAGCCGCCGTTACGAGAATGGCTAGTCTTTCTCCTGGGCGCTGGCGGCATGCATCGCGAGAGAACGTTGCGCTCGTGTTAAGGCACCGCTTTGCAGTTTTCTCGTAATGGACGAGAGCGGGAGCGCGGAGGCGGTGCAAAGGGGGGGAAATCGGGGAAGGGGACGTGAAACTTAGCCTTCCGTTGCTACCACGGGCCTCCTGGACTCAAAGAGAGTGATTTAAAAAAAATCATAGTTTATTATTACTGTACGCCCTTTAGATTTTCAAGAGTTTCATTTCTTTTGGTACTAATTCGTTCCTTCCGTTATTGCGTTTTCTGGGGGCTTATTCCGTGAGATATTTAATCTTCCTGTTTTTTTTTCTCTCTCGTAGATCCACTGTTGCTTTGAGGAAAGTAAAAAAATACGTGATCTTCGTGTTTGTAAATTCTAATAGAATTAGGTTTTTTACATCTGCTTTCGTGTAATGCAGTGAGTAATAGTGCACCTAACATGGAACACCTTCGTATTTTAATATTACAAGATAATTTACTTTTATTATTGGTTATCTTGGAGCTACAATGGACGAAAATCAGCGTTTTAAAAGTGTTTAAATGATGTAACAAAAATGTTTAAAATACTACTACTACTACTACTACAATAATAATAATAATAATAATAATAATAATAATAATAATAATAATAATAATAAAGTAATTCATGTATTCATAGTAAATGTTTAGAAAATGCAACCACATGAAGTTATCTTCGTAATAGAATGGTGCAGAACCCTTGGGTCTGATAGGTCGAGAGTACCATCGGTGAAACTTCTGAAAAGGGTAGCAATGGAAGGTTAAAAGGGTAAAAGCTCTCATCCTTAGTTTTGAATGCAGAGCTACAAGACGAATATCGATTAAGTTCAATTTTTTCAGAATGTTTGTGTTGAATTCACTTCATTACAATTTTCCCACAATTTCCTATGTTTTCTTTCGTGTATAGTCGTAAAGAACTGTTCCAGGTCACTAGGTTAAGGAAGGGTGTGAAACTTGAATGAGAATTTAAAAAAAAATGAACTTATCTGGGAGAATGTAAGTTTTCACAGAACGCATCAATATGATTGGTTTTCAGACATACTGTTTCATTGAATCACGACCAATATTTTCCCCTGATAATGTCTGCCGCTACTGCAAGCGAAACCGTCAGCAGAGGATTCATTCGTCCGTGGCCTAACAGCCGGGTAAACAATCATATTTTCTTGGAGTCCTTAAGAAATGCGATAGATTGATGAAAGGTATCATTCACATAACATTATAAAGTCTTCAAACTATTGTAGATCTTAAAATGTAAGCACACCATTTATCGCGCTGCATTTCAATACAAAACTGATGGAGACTCTCATTGGAACTCTACCTAAAAAAATGCAGAGGACACTAAAATGTATGCCCCAAAAAATAACCTTTCAGATAATAAGTGAACTACTTTCGTATACACACGAAACTACACTCCGGAAGCGTAAAAATAAACGATTACTTGCCGGACAGTAATAAATAGAATCGTGACGTAATAGAAGAGAATATTGAAATTATTTATTAAGCGAGTAGACTGGTCGTTCAACCCAAATTTTAAAAAAAATGTTTACAATCACATTAAGCAAGTTTTTCCAAAACTCGTTTCCTCTCCATCCTGAAGTTCGTTAGGGCCAAAATGGTTTCTCGTCGATGGCGAGCCGCCCTCACCTTGATTGAACCGTAGATCTCAAGTAATGCCGCTGCCGTACAACAAACGGCACCATCTGGGTGCCTACGGAGTAAACAGATGCACTTCGGCTTTCCTCTTTTCAAAGGTTGGTGATCCCATGAGCCAACGGCGAGGCGCGGGAGGTAGTGCCAGAGGGCGGGGAGCTGTGGATAGAGATTGCCTCCGTTCCACCGAGGGGCTTATGTAAACTCGGCGCTGTTACAATGGGCCGTTCGTCTTGGGGGCTGAGAGTGTAATGTCATTTCCCCCTCGTAGAAGAGAGCGATAACTTTCCCAATGCAACGTTTGGGGCGCGAACGTTTATCACAGCCTCCATATCTACCCGACTTTCATTTACTCGAAGTTTCTCTGCACATTTTGTTATATCATTAAAACATCCCACAGTACAATGGGGATTATTTTGCTGGGGCCTGCAGGTGAATGAGTCCGTATAATGAATATTACCCATATATTGGCACAAACAATAATGAACCTGTATACATTATTGTATGCACCCATAAAACTCTTCTTATACAGTAAAACATATGTACAATTACTTTTCCGTGCAATTCTCTCACCCTCCCTTTAGGTAATTTATAGACATACTATTTCTTATTAAATACCAGTCACATGCACGCTTCTTTCGCCACCCACACTATCTCAGAATTTACAAAAAATTAAAAAGTGTGTAATCACGAAAATTGCTCCAAAAACAATGTAACGGCAAATTCAGTGTTAAGTAGAGATTGTTATACAAGAATACCGTGTATGGAAAGAAGAGAATAACAAAAGCGTGGCATTCGAGTCTTGGTAGCAAACGAAGTTCAGCTTGTAATGGCAAAAAGTAATTTGTATAAAAGAGTCTTTGCGACAGTGAGGCAATGTCACCGGAGACTGCAACAATCCCAAGAAAGGTCGAGTGGGCGGCTGGGGGCCCTGTGAAAGGGAAGGGCGGCCGCTCGGAGAAGCCCCAGCTCCCCGCTGCGGTCGCCATGGCAACGCGCCCAGGTCGTGCCGCCTACGTCGCCACCGCCACAGCCACAAGGTCTACTGTCGCAATCATAGCCACCTCTGCTGCTGCCTGCAATACAGCTCCGGATGTCCCCGACGCTGTCCCCGACGCTGTCCCCGACGCTGTCCCCGACGCTGTCCCCGACGCTGTCCCCGACGCTGTCAGCACTACTTCCACGGGAGCCCTTCAGACCACCAGCTTAATTCCCTCTGCGCCCAGCACTAACACTCTCCGGCCCCTCTGCCCTCCTGCTCTGTCTGCAATCCCACTTGCTTCACTCTGCCTTCTGCCGTATTCCCTCTGTACTTCTTGTCACCCACACCAGCTCCTGCACCGCTGATCACACTTCGCCCGTTGCTCCTTTCGCTTCCGTCACCGTCGCTTGCACGCCCAGACGCCTCCGCGCCCGCAGTCTCTGCCTCTGACGCAGAACCCATCCCACCGTACATCCAACCAATGCACTAGGCGGTTGGGCGTGCGCTACCACAACGCCGCCTCGACAGTGGGTTGAGTGATTGCGGGCACATCGCTTGCTATGGTCACTAGACGTGTTAGTATAGTAAATGTTTATCGCGGAAGGTGGAGTAATCCCCGCTGGATGGTGAGATTCGGCTCCCACTTAATGTCGGATTACTGGAGGGCCCCCTCAGTGGGGCACCGTCCCAGTTGGGGCTCTAAGCTCTGAGCTCCATACACATGGTGTTAAATTGATTGATTTATGTGTGTTTAAAAGGGGACATAGAATGAGGAAGGAAAGAACGCGCACGGTCCGTGGCACGCTTGTTATGTAATTGCTCCAACATTCGTCTGGTATTGAACGGAGAACCCGCGGAAAACTACCGTGTCAGAGCAGACGTCTTTTCGAATTCTCGTCTAGTCGGAGGCTGTATTCGACCGAGGGTAGCTATTGTCGAAAAACCGCCCCACCGTTTGGACTTCATTCCCAGGGCCTTCCGGTCAGACTCGCAGCGGAGTCAGCGACATTGAACCAAACTCGGCCGCTGTCTCAACAGTTGAGGTTGGGTGTCCGAAGCAGCCGACATGCGGCCGAGGCCTTCTCTGAATCGCTGCTCGGTCGCCGCGGAAAGTTCCCTGCGCTCTGCCCAAATTGCCCGAGGTGGGGTCGATAATAATGGTCTCCAGTTCGCACCTGACCACTGCTGAACGCTGCTTGCGCCCGCGAAATGGATTTTCCATACTCTGTGTGGCGAATCGGCGCCAGAAACTGAATATTCGCAATCGGCAGCAGCAACACGTGTATGCGCAAGTTGTCTTAAACTCCGCTCCCGTATCAACGTGTTTTTAATTTTTAAATTTAAGGTGGCATCTACTTCTAGGTCATTAGCGACCACTATTGCTTGCTAACGGTATGATAACTGAGGATGTCAGGATATGGGGTGAAAAGACGAACACAATACAACCATGCCCGAGGCGGGAATCGAACTCGCGACACTTCGGTCTGAGATCGCAACGGCACTACAGCCTTATCGGCTGTATCAACGTTAATTAAATTAAAAATAAAATATTGCAACGAGGGTGTGCATAAAATCTGGCAACCAGAAATGTTTGATTCCGTGTAATATCAATTATGTAGCATCGAAAAACGTGCTACAGATGTCATGTCACACGTCGTGCCATCAAAATACCCCTTCCTCTTTCCCTTTCGCATCTAGAGAAATGAGGGTTCAAGAAAACATATGGGGATAATATGTTGTTTGTCACAAACGCATTATTTTTTGTTTTTAGTGTCCTATTCCACTGCATATTCGTATCCGCAGTGTTTACGTTTCTCTCTTTTTCTGTTCTTCTCATATTTTCCGATTGTTTTGCCCTTGATTTTGTTCCTTGTGTTTTCCCTCCTTGATTTTTCTTTTTCTTTTCTTCTTCATTTTTTTCCCCATCCTTCGTTTCTCTGTTCTCTCCCTGTAAGTTTTCTGGAAACCGCGTCTACGGGTTGCATTAAAATGCCCGCGCTGTGAGAGCGAGCCATTACGTGGCTGCGGTCTGGCCAAGCCATTTTAGCACCCGGGTGCAAATGATAATGTGAATTGGGATGTGAACAATCTGAAGATAAGGCAAAAGGTAATATTCCGGGAAGACCTGGCCATGACCCATTTGCCTGCAATTTTGTTAATGTCGGGAGTTTTATATTTTCATATAGAGGACAACTTAGTGTGCTACAAAATTCAGTGAACTGGGTCATCTTTTTTTTTTATATAGATTATTTACCCCTTCTTATCTTTTCTTCCTTTTTCGTTTTTTTGTTACATATTCCGCGATTGAGATCTGCAGTTTTAGGCCCGGATGTTTTATCTCGAGCTCTTATGCATCTAATATGTGCACAAGCAAACTCTCTCCCGAATTGTAGCGCCGGAGTGCAGTACGTAGAAAACAAAACGAATGTAAATGTCGATAGAAGAACTAGACAGAACAATTTCAAATAACTGGCTTCAGTTTGATGGAAAGAGGAAAAAACGTAATTAGAGCGTTAAACATGACGTTTAAATGGACCGAGCTCTTGCAGAGAAATCGACAGCAAGCACGCAAAACGTATTGGAGCAGACTTCCTGTAAGCTTTGTTAGTGTAAAAACGTTACTGGGTAAAGGACCATATAGTGAATTTTTTGTGTGTCGATACAGGATGTACATAATTAACACGCCTTCCTGTAAAGATTGTCATGTAAGGCATTTCTCAGCTTTATATAAGGCATTATGCAACTTGTTACTTCTCTGGACTAAACTAGATCATACTGAAGGACTCAGGAATCGGAAATACTTTCGCAAGATCTGAATTATTATTATTATTATTATTATTATTATTATTATTATTATTATTATTATTACTATTATTACTATTATTACTATTATTATTATTATTATTCTTAGGCCATTTCTGACCAAACTACGCTTCCAAGGCTCAGTCACGTTATAAACCGGAGAGAGATTAACGTGTGTCGTAGGGGTCAGCTTTTCTCGGAACTCCCGAGTGCAATGTCTGCGCGCTACGCACTGAGCCACTTCGCTCGGTTTACTTTACTATTGAGGGGCGGGTCTGCATTTAATGCTGATTCAATTTATACACCCCAAGGTGTAATGTCATTCATTCAAGGTTTTGGGGAATGTGGTAAAATGAAGACGATGATGTAAAAGATGAAATACATACACACAAACATACACATTATTATTATTATTATTATTATTATTATTATTATTAATGTTGTATTGTTGCTATTGTCATTATTGTCATTATTATTGCTACTAGCTCGTCACCCTGCATTGCCCATTTATTGATCGCTGCGCCTCGCCCATCCCATCCGCCCGCGTTTTGCTCTTTTTGACCTCCAGGAAGGGCTCGCCCAACCCGGGTCCTCCCATCTCGCCCAGCGACAATGTCGCTATTGCATTCGGGATGAACCGTTTTCAGTAGCAATTTTTGGAGTGTAATATTTAAAGTTTGATTTCAGGTCGCAAATCGTCAGTTTTCTGTGAACATTAAGTGTTATTGTAGTACGTTCACATACATTTATTTGTATTTTTATTACACATTCATTATTTTCGCCTTCAAGCAAAATTTAAAATGGCATTGTATTGACACTTCGCCCAATACTTCTGCTACGATTTCGGGATTGTGAGTTAATGTTTTCACAAAAAAATTCATACTGCTGTATTACAATAGGAAACGCATTAGGTAAAATCCTCGGCGCCTGAATTGAATGTATTGCTTTACATTAATTCTGAAATTTCATTAAGTTGTCTTTAAAACGGACAGCTGACGTTTAGTGTGATGATTAATTCTGTTAATTTCGTCGGGATATGAAATATATCTGGTAATTTTTATTCAAGTGAAGTTTCAGTTAAAAGAACATCTCTCTTGCTCTGGATAAAACTGGCTCTCATTTCTTTCTCGACAATCGGCCCTTCTCAAAAGAACACACAATGAACCTACTGAAGCAAACAAATGGAGCACTTCGGCGTCTACCACTCCCACCCGCAGCTTTGTTTGGCGTCCGCCCCACCCTGTGTTCCGCTGCCCCTCTGACTTGATTCGTCCCACTCCGGCTGTTCTGTCGTCTTTACCCCGCCCCGCCACTCCACCCACACCTTGCCTCCTCTCCGCCCAACTCCCTATTTGCCATACCCCGCCTCCTGTCCCTCCTCTTCCAAGCCCGACTCCCTCTCCGCTTTACCCATCCTCATCTCGAACCCACCCCCGCCACCTGGGTGTCCTTCCCTCCCAGCCTCCCCTCCTGTCCTCTCCGTCTCGGCACCGCGCCGCTCTCACCGCATCCTCGAACACGCCCGCTTAACCCCCGCCTCACTCCGCCTCGTCTCCGTCCCCTCCCAACTCTCTCCCCGCTCTACCTCTTTCCTTCCCGCTCGCTCTACCTCCTTCCCCGCTCGCTCTACCTCCTTCCTTCCCACTCGCTCTACCTCCTTCCTTCTCGCTCGCTCTACCTCCTTCCTCTCCGCTCGCTCTACCTCTTTCCTCTCCGCTCGCTCTACCTCTTTCCTCTCCGCTCGCTCTACCTCTCTCCTCTCCGTCCAACGGCCTCCCCGTCCAACGATATTGCCTCCCTGACTCGCCTCCTCTCCGTAACGGCCCCGCGCCGCCGTCACCCCATCCGTATGCACGCCCATTTACCCCTGCCCCACCCCTGTCTTTTCTTTCCCACGCCCGCGCTCCGCCGGCGCCGTTGGGTGGCGTGGCAGCGGGCGTGCTTTGCCCTGCCCGAGTTACTCGGCAGTTGCTTCAGCGCGGTCTAGCGGCGGAGTGAAAGACGACCACCGCCCGCAACGCAACCCGTGCGCCACGTCGTTCAGTTTAGGCGCGCGCCAATTTTCTCCTTTTTTGCCGGAAAACACGACCGCCTACTGAACAAGACCTGTAAAAAAAATGTTTCCTTGCCACGGTTCCGCATAGCGTTTTCTCTCGGTACATATTCTTCTATTTTGCTTATTCTCTCTCCTCTGTGTCTTGTTCAACTGTCAAATATTTGGTGTCCCTGTGTCTGTTCTCTCTCCCCCCCCCTCTCTCCTCTCTCTCTCTCTCACCTCAGTTTTCTCTCTCCCTATTTTGTGTGGTTTGCTTCGTCTGCTTCCCTCTTTTCTTTGGATTTCTCATCCTCTCTTCTTTTCATTTATGTCGCTCTCACCCTCTCGTCTCTTATTTCTTTCAATTCTCCTCGCTCGTGACTTTCTTCTTTACCCCTTCCGTCTTTTGCTTCCTCTCTTACGGTCACCCCTCCTCTCAGTCACATGTTATCACTTTCGCTCTCCGCTTTTTGTTGCTGGAGCTCGTCGAAGACAAAAGCATTCCCCTCGCCACATCGATAAGGACAGCTTCCTTTATTATTTGGCGAAGGGCCAGCTGGCTGCGTCTCTCTAGCCGTAGATGGCTGTCTCGGGTAGTCGTCGCGTGTCAATATTTGCTTGCAACTGGAAGTGCCGCTTCCCGAGCACATATCGTGGATGAGATCTCGTTGTGTCGAATTGTGATACGCGGCTAAACTTCGTTGAGAGAGTTACGTAATGAGGTACAAAGTTAGCAGGTTTCACACATAGCGTGTCAGACAGTTCTGTTCGCTGAATACGCGAAAATCCGATTTCACGATGCAAGAAAACGGAGCTTGTAGGAGCTTCTGGTTTCTGTTTTGTAATGGTTCATGTTCTTGATTTCTTCGAATTTGTCTCTACATAAATTTGGAAAGTGAAAGTGATTGTAATACGTCATATGAAATGTCTAACAACATTCTGGAATGAGATCATTTTCCATATTCGTAATTTTTCTAACAGATTACTCAAAATGTTAGAATTATAAAAGATCGCAGAGTAGTTAGTTGCCTTACGACGATTTTATGTAGTTGTACAGTAAATTGTATGTTCTGGATATTATTCGTTTAAAAAAATCCCATTTTCTTTGTTTTCTTGTTGTTTGTCAGATAATAAACTAAACGTTGGTAATATCAGTAAACCTTTTCTATATTTTCCCTCTCGATAATCTATCATTGAAGATATTTAATTAATTAAACCCTCATTGTATCTTGTATCGGAACTAAGCTTTTCTAAGGCTGTTGGGTATTTATGAACGGTTTTCAAGTGCCCATCATTAATATGTGGAAGAGTATTTGTAGATGGGCTAATAACGTAGGACTTAAATATAATTCTGTTTAATTCCTGGGTTTCTAATAGCAGGCAAAGACGAATGCCGTACTTCAATTTTTGAGAGCTATAAATTTATTGTGATCAATCATAGGGGTTGTCTCGATCATTCTAGGTTTTCATAAGGGTCTACACGAACATTCATCTTAATGTTACGTTGTTATCGCCCGCGGCAAGCAGCAATGTCTAACCGAGCAGCAATGTGTATCAGAGAAATTCTCCCTCTACGCATCTTGGCGTCGATTTTTGCCTCTTGGAAGCCCCTAGTCTCGCTAACGGCGAGCTGTGAATTTGGCAGCGCCGCCTGCTTTGCCTTAATCACTTTTTGCGGGCTCTTAAAGGCGACCGCCGCGGGCGCCCTTCACTGTGCCCTCAAACAAATCACGCGCGTCGGTCTCTGGCCCACCGCCACCGCAGCCCACACTCATTACCTCGCCTTCCCATAGCTCTCCCGTCACAGTGCCGCTGATCACTCATATCCTCTATTGAATTGAATTGAATTTGCCTTATTTTACGTGGCGAGACTCGGGCCATCAGGCCCGCTCTTCCGTCTGACGCAAATTTCGCTGAAAGAATCCTCCGAAGGAAGGCGTACGAAGGATTTTCTTCGACCTTAAAAATCGGCTTCGATCGGGTTTGAACCCGTTTCGATCGGGTTTGAACCCGTTTCGATCGGGTTTGAACCCGTTTCGATCGGGTTTGAACCCGCTTCGATCGGGTTTGAACCCGCCAACTTGGGTACAACAGTCCGGTACGCCAACCGTTACACCATCGCCGCCGCCACCTCTACTCCTCTTTCCTTTTCTTCTTCCCCCTCCTCCTCTTGAATCGTGCATTCATTTGGAGAAGTGATTCCCAACCCATGTGCGGCAGCATCCAAGTGTGCCTTGAGGCATCCGTAGGTGTGCCCCAAAATTGAATGTTTATTCATATGTCCTATTTTATAAAGACGGAAACAGTAAAAACACTTTCTAATAGATAATTGTGCGAAATAGAAAATAGTGTGCAGCGTCTAAATTTTGCTTTGGGTTAGTGTGCCACGAGGTGAAAAATTTTGGGAAACTGCTTTAGATCCTCTGATGATTTTTCTTTTGCTATGGTACCACAGTTAACTCGTATTCTTAAGAATGTCCCAGTAGATTATTGTTCAATATGTGTGTGTTTACTTGCTGACAAAATGTCACGTGCTACGCCTCTTCAGATAACTATCAAAACCGGGAGAGATTTTGGAGGAGAAAAAGTAAAAAAAAAAACGTAATTACGTATTGAAAAACGTTATGTTCTAGAGATTATAGTCATTTTATCTGGCAGCTGCAACCGTTAAATTATCTAATTTGTGAATCACGTTCAGGAAGTTAACTTATAAAAAAATGCTAGACATAAAATGTCAAGGGCTTGCACATGTCCTTGACAGAAGACTATCAATCTTACGAAACCGTGCCATGTGAAGTGTTAAAACAATCTTTGTTAATGTGATAATGAAGTATCCTGTCATTTCTGGAACTTCATTCGATAGAAAATTAGTCGTATGTAACTAGCAGTGTGGTCTGGAGGAGAATTCTACCGGCCGGCTGCTCTGATCGAGATACTTTTTCATTGGTACCAAGGAAAAGTACTGAGCCGGCCGCTACCAGCGGTGCAGCCGCAGCAGTTTCCTAACATACGGGCCATGGACTGCGCTTTCGTTTCTCTTCCTTGTCCTATCCTACCCCTTAAGCACACTTGCCCTTACACGCAGTACACTACCACATATCGTGTCAGAAGACCGGCCGGGAGCTTAGTCCTTAGCTTGTACCGGCTGGGGCGGTGTCCCAGTGTTGGGAGATACCTGGCTGAGGGGAATGCTTTTAGCCGTCGTGTAGGTCGGCGCCGGATCGCACCATCCACGGCGGGAGGATCGCCGCCACCTCTTGCGGTAGAAAATGCACTTCATTTACGCGGCTACTGACCTTCGCAGGTGTCACGCCCGGAAACTCTAAGCAGCCAAGAGCCCCTGCCCTTGCTCGCTGCTCCGTCTCGGCGCGCCGGCCGCCGCCTCGCTCGAGGACCGTGGACTCCCATATAACGGGGTGGGGACCATTACAGTGGTGCGCTCTAGAGCATCACCTTCTTACACGAACTAAAATACCAAACTGCTACCAAAACGTTATTTAATACGTGCTGGTTCTTAGAGGACGCAATCACACGCGCTTGGCCTACAAAAGATCGCGCCGCTGTTCGCGTTACCTTTTCTTTCATGCGTTGTATTATTATGAATAAATTAATTTTAGAAGATAAACACATAGTATTTCACTTCTTTTGTAATTTTATTTCAGAAATCGCTTCATAATCAAAGTGTATTCGTATTCTTGACCAAATTTTATATGGGAAAGTTGGCGAGCCTTACCAGTAGCTGTATCTGGCGACACTAGCGCATCCTATAGTAGCAACCTCAAGCTTTGTCCCCACTTTTGACGGAGAGTTGCCGGGCCTTGTCGCTGTGGCCGCCGGCGAACGCTGGCCAGGCCGCGGGCTGCTTCGCGTCTCGACGCGTGCGTCACTCGGCCGAGTGCTCGCGGAGAGCTTTTAAACACTGCGCCGAGGCTCTTCGGCTCGAGAGATGTTTGCACACAGCTCATCTCTGTAGAGCAGTGCAACGACCGCGCAAAATTCGCTAGTGGTTCTCCACGAGGGAAAAGCAACGTATGGCGGGAAATGATTTGATTTCCAAAATACTGCGTAATGGCGTTTTGTGGAACTGAATTGAGATTTTCTTCTCGCCACTTTTTCTTTTATAGGAAATGATGATGGGTTTGCATTTTAAGTGAATAATATTGGAGTCCGTTATCAACTTTTTGTATTAGTTCCTAGAACACTTACTTTACATCACCAGGGCCTTGAATGTTAATACCGAGTGCATGTGGTATACGTTCTAGTTAAAGAAACGTTGAAAAATTTCTCGTGGTTCTAAATTTTTCGTGATTTTAGTAGGTTTCGTTTTATTTTAAAAATAGCCCTGCATATGTTAATACGATTCAACAATTGGTTACAAAACCGTGTTCAACTTCAGTTTCTAAACCGTTCCTTTACTCAATCGATACTTTATCATAAAATGTCGTACATTTTTCGAAATTACCTACAAAATGATGTTCTGTTTTGATTTATCGACTCTGGAAACGAAAGGCTTTCCAGCAACTATCTGGAACATCAACATCGATATTTTATATCACTATTTCGAAATAATTGGGCATATTGCTGGAATATCCAAAAGCCCACAACTCCCAAGCTTTTTTTCTTTTTCTTTTCTTTTCAAACGTCACCTGTCGTGCGAACATTCTAGTAGGTTGAATTGGGGATGCACCCGGGTGTACGCGAAATGTCTTGAGTGCGTCAAAGAGCGTAGAGGCAAAAATATGTGTAGCTGTGGTGCATATACCTTATCCATCAAACGCGAAAAGGGAGTAGCAATAACGACACATTCTGAAGGCTACCAAAAAAGAAGAGATGAGACGTTAAAATAACGTTTACATAATTTCCTTTCTGTCAAAGAACTAGCTCGTACGATTTGATTAGTTTTCATCAGAATACGATTGAATATTGTTCAGTATTCTAAATGTAATTTGTAATGAATGCATTAAAATCATTACTAATTTTTATAAGGTGATGTTCTTCTTTCTATATATCTTTATTCCACTTATTGATTTGAGAGGCGACCTTTTTTGTTGTAAGGAACTGTGTCGCAGCAAAGTCTCAATTCTCCTGCAAGATAATCGATTCGATTAAAATTTCACAGAAGGTGCTTTGCAAAACAGAAGCCAACCGGTGCAGTCGTCCTTTGTCTCACGAACACGTGACTTCATTCGAAACAACGAAGTCTAATATCGATAAGCATTCGGAGTCTGACTCAAGAGCTAACCTCATTTCATAAACTGAATTTCACGCAAATGATAATTACATGGCTGACAAAAATGTTTAAGTAATAAGTTTTGAGCAAATACAGATATAAACCCAAGAATGATGTCGGGGGTCAGACCAAATTAGGCATCTAGTAGGGAAGAGGAAACAGTTTTCGGTGTTGATATTTGAAAAAGTTTCAAAAATGAAGACGAAAAATATTAAGTTTGCGGTTATTTTAGTGAAGTGAATCATTATTACATAAAAGTTAATTTTTGATTATTAAAATCCTTTAAATTTATGGTATCATAATTTGATTAGTTCCGTTTTGCCCGCTTTAAGTAACATAATGGCATTTACTCGCTACTACCACGATATCTCCTTGTTAAAATTTTCCAGACGGTGCGCGGAAAAATACATGCATTACAGCGTAGCCGCCTTTTGTTTCCTGTAGATGCGCAGACATCGCAGAAAATAGGAGAGAGACAGGAGTTAGGAGAGGGAGGAGACGAGGAAAGACGACATGTTCTGCATGTGTTGGGGCTCCGGTGTAAAAATGTCAATTTTGTGAGAAATTATAATACATATGCATATTGTGTATTATTAATTTACGATTAATTAATATTTAAGAAGCACATTTTTGTAGGATATCATAAGCATATGAAGTAACGGTTCTCTGTAGTGTTAAATCTGTGAATAAAAAGCAGGACAACAGCGCTGCGGTCCCTCGTACGCATGCCTTCATCCCAGATATTGGAAGCCGGGAGCCTGTCGTCTACACCCGACTCAGCATTTCAACGTTAATATGCGGAAACGAAAGCAGTCCACCATTTCGCTCCTACGTTCCACACACCTCTTGGCGTCAGCCAATGGCGCAACAAGAGCTCTAAGCCATGGACGAACGTTTTTTGGAAAGGTAGTAAAAAAGCGTTTAAAAACTACTGCTGTATTAAAAGCATTCAGTTGATACAGGGCTGCAAACGACTTAAATTCAATTTTTTTGATGACCATTATATTATACATTAATTGTGTGAACGTTTATTTATTACTAGTTTTCATAATTTGTAACCTTGTTGGATAATAATTACGCGGGAGACGTGAAGTCGCAACACTGCATTGCGGGGCGTATTAAAAATGCACTGGACGTACAGCAGACCTCGGAATCGTCCTGCGTGTCTTGTAGAGATGCCTTCGTCATAGATACGGAGTCAAACGCCGATACTCGATACGGCGCAGCTCCGCTAATAGGAATGGAAAAGCGTCCCATTTGTTCCTCGCTCCATCGCGCACCTCCACAAGCTCGCTAATGCAACAGCAAAACAAAACTTCCAGCGTGGGAATTTTTCAAAAAGAATTTAAATACTACTACTGCTTGAAATATTGGGAAATTATGACTTCTGACTGTAGTGAGGTGTAAAACTGCAGGAAAGGGCTAACATTATTTCGAGATTCAGATAAATCAGTCTCTGGAATTTGACTGGCGCTTAGACTACCATCAATATGGAAACTCAAAAAGCCCCACATACGAATTTTGTAATAAAATTCATAATTGTAAACAGCAACTAGATGAACCCTAACAATTACATCCGACAAAATGAACTGTACGAAAGTTACATCAGAAAGAGTTCATGTGAAAAGTACAATGGAAAATCGAAACTCGAGTATTGCTTCATGTTGGTTAGTAGCATTTCATTGACACTAATGAAATGAGGGAGGTTTACAAATTCTGGAACAATACAATCATTATTCATTGCGAACACAAGTTTTAAATATGATTCTGAAAATGTAATTGAAATGTTTTGTTTACCAAAATCTGTACATGTATGTTGTAGTGAACAATGGCAGGAAACCCTCCCATCCACTTTAATTCAAAAATGTTTTGCATCAGATATAATTGCAATCGGTAATCATTTAATTGCTTTTTTAAAGACGGACATGTTTCAAATTATTTCTGGTCACTGCGTTACGCCATTACTAATCTTTGCATTTAAAAACATTCTATCTTCGAACTTATAAAACTCGCCAAATTCTCTTTGTTAACTATAATCTCGCACGCCATCACACTGTCTCGCGTTACACTAGCAACCCTTGATGTCTTTCACTCGCACAACCAACGCAGCTGAAAAAGTAAACTACCCCACCCACCCGCCCACTACGTTCATTTCAAGCAAAAATCCACGCCCCAATTTGGTTGCGCAAAAAACTCGATGTTCTTTCTAAACAATACCCCATAGTTCTAAATAGATATGTGTACATTATGTAAAACTACAACTTGATCCATTGTTTAGATGTTTTCTGGAGCACTATTTTGTGGAATAACACACTGCTGTAGCCAACAAAATCTGTATTCCTCTGCTTAAAAAAAAATTACTTGCGGATAACAAGCAGAGAATGGCCGACGTTCTTTGTCTCATAGACATGCATTCATTTGAGACATCGAACGGTCAGGCATCGCCGACACAGTTGCATCGTTACATTGATTTACGGGTAAAAATGGCTCATTTTGGCAGAATTAAGAGCAGTCCGCTACCGGCCGATTCGTCTATAGTGATTTTTGAAAGTTACTGCTCATTGAAATAAACTTTCAAATTAAAATATACATATTTTAGTATTTAATTCCACGTTGTAATGTGAAGTCACGTTGTATTGTAAATAAGAACTAAAAATTAAGTGTATCTCAAACTAGAAATTAAAGATGTTATGTTAAGATGTTACAGCAAAAGTAAATGAAATTGTATTTTCTTTTTGAGTCGATGGCTATGAAACAAATTGGGTCTAATGACTGAATATTTTATGCGTAAAATATTCATTATTTTGATTATTTATAACTTTCTCTATTTATGGAGCATCCTGCTGAGAGCATAGGGCTTATTAAAACGAACCGGTCATGTGCAGTAATTTAAAACAAAAAAAAGGTTTATTAAATTGCCAGGTGGATAACAAAAGCGCAGCTGCGCAGCCGTCGCCGTTCGAAGCCTCGGAGGGCCGGACGCACTGTCGATACGCGCGGCGCGAGGGGACCAACGCTGTCCGCTCTCGCGCCTGCGTCTGTCGGCTGCCAACGACGAACGGGTTGGAGAGGGATTGAATAAAAAAAAATATGCCAGCGGGATCTCGGTTACTCGAATCTGACAGGAAAAGAAAAAAAAATTGAGTTATCGATGTTTCGAATGATAGAGGACTGGATTACGGAACCTCTGTGTGTCGGATAAGTGAAGAGGAAAGTGATAATTGGAGATGTCAAGGAATTATACGTTACACGAAAATAAAGAACAGTTTGCAGTATATCAGATCCATGATATTGTAACAAGTTCCTTTGTTACAGTATCATGGATCTGGTATACTGCAACTGTTCTTTCTTTTCCGTGTAGAGTTGGTGCTATCGTTCGTAATCATGTGGTTTTTGTAGAAGATAAATTTATTATTGAATTGCAATTTCTTTGGTGGGAAACAGAAGTATAGTGGTAAAAGCATTATGGATGAAAAAAAAAACATTTTATAAAAAAAACGTCTGAGAAAGATTTTTTCGGATTATATCACGTATTTTTGATTTCACACTACTAAGTAGTTATTGCTGGTCTCCAGTCCAAGGCGCAAATGGGCGGGGAGAATCTGCTGGCCTTATTGTTCGATTAAGAGTTCTTGATACTTGGCAGCTAGAAGTGAGGGAATGCGTTTTTACCACGGCATGGCGCGACAAGCACTTAATCGCTGCTACAGAATGGCTCTTTGTTTTTTCTTCCAAATATTTTTCCATATATTAAAACTAACTGAATTATCATTGTGTATTTTGTGCAGCAACAAGCAAACAAAAGATAGTTCAAGTGAATGTTCTTGCGCCACTTGTAAGAAATTGTACTATACGAAGGATGAGTAGTTTTTGCTGGTGTTAATACGCCTCCTTTCCTTTGAAGTTACCTGAGTATAATATCGTCCTTTTATGGAAACTAATCAACGTCAGTTCCAGATCATTGCATCACCCCTTCCCTAATCCCCCCCAGCAAACTCCAAGTTGTCTATTTTTACAGTATTCCTACTCAATGAAACTCTTATGATGTAATATTTAAGCACATCACTTAATATTTAATGCAGTTTTGAATCTTCAGCTTCAAATATTTTTTTTTGCTAATACGTTTTAGCTTGTTATTGCCTTTGATACGAAGTTCGATATACACTGCATGATTTATGTGGATCGAGAGGAGCGTGGTTATGAGCAATATGAAAATAGTTTAATAATTCTACATGTTTACTTACGGCGGGAATTATGAGAGGGAATTATGAGAGGGAATTATGAGAGGGAATTATGAGAGGGAATTATGAGAGG
>BOPP01000108.1:3494676-3512061 GCA_017312745.1 Gryllus bimaculatus
TTTCTCGTTGTCCTCTTTCTCGTTGTCCTCTTTCTCGTTGTCCTCTTTCTCGTTGTCCTCTTTCTCCTTGTCCTCTTTCTCCTTGTCCTCTTTCTCCTTGTCCTCTTTCTCTCTGTCTCTCACACATACACATACACACACAATCATTTTGAGCAATACTCACATGTCCCCCGCAGTCCTCTCTTCTCTCGTCAGTTCATTCATGCCCATTGCTTGCCCCGCCGTTCGTCCTTGGCGTACCACATACGCGGTTTCTGTCCGCCCCTGCCGGGCGCCGCAGCGTAACGAACTTAGCGCTGTCCGTAACGAGGCTTCGCTTGACCCGCGCAGCCCCCCCTCCCACACTCCACCCCCGCCCTCAGGGGGGCGAGAGCAGTCGCTCGTGTGGCTGCTGGATGTGCTCAGTGGCTTTTCAGAGACGGTCGCATCTAACTTCTTTTTTTAATGATTTGACACAGTGTATTATGCTGGTATTTCAAAAATATGTGCACGTTGTAAAGAGTGACATTTTTCTCCGTATCATTTCTTCACAGTCCAGCTGTGTATTCAAACATTTGAATGAATATCACCTCGTAATTATCATAATTTCACGCTGAAGAAGGAAGTTTGGATTTTCGAACACAGAAAGGTCAGAAAGTAGTAAATTGTAAAACACTGCTCTTGATTAGGATTCTGAGATAGTAAATATTCTTACAAAACCACATATTTATGAAGTTTATTTTATTTATTTTATAATGGTAAAAGTATCAAGCTCTTTTTACCATGAGAGAGATTTTGGCGAAATAAACTTGCTTAAAAAGGTTATCGGAAGCTCGTCCTTCTTTGCCAGGATGCAAAGCAAATTAATATGTATCCGTACATATTGCATTAAATAACTAAAAAGCATGCTTCAATTCTTATATCATATAGATAATTTATTATATTTGTTCTTGCGTAGTATTATCTTCTAACTTCAATTTATGAGTCAAGTTCTGTGTTCTCGAATACTGCTTACGTAGTATGGAGCAATTATTTTAATGCCAAAATAACGATTTTTTTACAGAAAATGCGTTGTGGTACCGATAAATCTCGTTCGTATTTGTAGTAGAGATCTTCCTATATTACATAGTATCAGAATCCGTACTTGCGGGTCCTTGTTACCGAAAACTTGGTTTATGGTAAAATGTATGTACGTATGTATATATTTTTGGGCGTGTCTGCATCTGTCTCTGTGTAGTGATGCCCTGCAACTTTTATACAGATATTTTAATTTAAGGAACATTTTAATGTTTTCATTTTTAGACGTAATTCACATAAAGCCCTAACATATTCAAAACATTCTCAAAATTTGCTTCAATCACTTGGATTACTTTGTTCTCCTATGGAACATAGTACGCTTAAAAATGGCGTCGGTCTCACCGAGTGAACTGTCTATATTTTCGAAAATTACAAATGTTAAAATTACAAAACAAATACAATATTAATGATAGTTTTTTCCTTGATGAAATATTTTCAAAAAGATCTTTAAATAAGTCCATGCCCAATTTTTTTTTAATAGTGGTTTTTGCTTCAGGTAAAGGCAATTTCAAAAAATAATATTTTTCTTACAAAAACAGCGCCATTTTTTTTCTCTCTCGAATAGAGCAATGTACGCTTATAAAAAAATACTACGTCCCAGTTTCGGTAAGCTCCGCATTGTCGAAATTTGCAAGATATTGAAGTTGCAAAACTACAATGATTTTTATATAATAAAATTAAGGCAAAGTTTTTTTATTTAATGAAATATGTTCTTTAAAATTAGCATCTTTAAATAGAAATTGCAGTATTACAATACTATGTAATCGTTACTAATGCTAGGAAGAACGCGATTAACACTTGTTTCTTTTATGACGTTGTATTTCAGAAAAGGAAATTAGTGCGTAAGTAAATTTGTGAAATCCTGTTCAACTAGTGTATCCGAAAAAACTGTAGAAATTTTTATTTCATAAATATGCATGTATCACGGTTATTGTTATTTTAAAGAAACTGTTCATGAGACTAAATTGGATTTTATTTTCAGAATTAGTTCATGCACATTTTTTTTTCGACTTGTGTAAAATTTGTGTGAACGGAAACTATGTCCCTTTTTTTCAGAATTTCTGATAAAACTAGACGGCGGCCACCCATTATGCCACATCGACAAGCAGCGAGTACCGTACAGCGGATTCTTAATTTCTGGAAGGCGATATCCTTGATAAACCGTAATGAAAGGGTAAGGGCGTGTTCCGCACCGGCGCAAGTTATTTCGGGTGCGTTTAACAATAGAACCAAATTGCAGCTGCGACGTTAATTTAGGAGCGTTGCGTGTCAATGAGAATAAGAATAGGCCACGTGCACGCGAACGAGATGATACAGCCGATTACTTCATTTCTCTCTTCATCACTTATTTATTCGCTTTGCGTCCCGGGATCCCCTTGAGGCCGAATCAGGCATCGCCGTCCAAAACAGCCGCAGTGCACCAGATATCGGCGAGTGAGAAGAGTTAGACGCGAAAATCGAATTATTAGCTGACTCGTGTACTGTGCAGCTCACGACGTCTTGCTAGTTTGAACAACTTCTTGCATTTATATTTATTCTTAGATATTATTTACACTGAACACTTACTGCCTAGCTTGCAAACTACATAAATCTACATTATCATACTTCGTAACTTATTCTAATTATAATTAGAATAATGGGTAACATGTAAAGAATGATTTATCTGTCCTTGTCTAATATCGAAAACTATTTACATTAATTACAGTGTGAAACTTCACAGTTTGGACCTTCGAGGCGCTTCAGTTTCAGTTGTTTTATATTTAGGCACAAACACGTTTTCAAAAGAGAGTGAACAAGTGTGTGGCAATTACGAAATTGTTAATTATGTATCTGGGGCATTTGCCATATGTTTTTGCGCGGCGGGCGTCCTTGTCTAATATCGAAAACTATTTACATTAATTACACTGTGAAACTTCACAGTTTGGACCTTCGAGGCGCTTCAGTTTCAGTTGTTTTATATTTAGGCACAAACGCGTTTTCAAAAGAGAGTGAACAAGAGTGTGGCAATTATGAAATTGTTAATTATGTATCTAGGGCATTAGCCATATGTTTTTGCGCGGCGGGCGACTTCCAATCTCGAGAGCCTCTGGTCTCGAGGTTTGTAAGTCGCCTGAGGGGCAGAATCATCAAGTAACACCAGCGGTGCTTAAAAAACTTCATGGTTTCTTTGTTTGTTGCTCAACCAAACGAGAATTCGGACATGTTAAAATTTATCGTGCATCAAATGTGAAAAGGACCGTTGTAATCGTCAGTTGTCAATATGTCTGAAAACAAAGCAGAGTACATATCTAATTACTATTCCATAATTTTATTAGGACTGAATTGTAAATAAAAAATGATAGCACGAATAATACCCGCCCAACTTTTCTTGACCGATTTATTGAAGAAATGTAGGGAGAGTGGGGGTATTAGTTACAATGTCGGACACGAGAATATTTGAAGTAATGCCATCCTCCGGAAAATCGAAGTCGGATCTGCAAGTGGCGCTGCCAGGTCGAGAAATAAGATTTGTGCTCTTTATATTGAGAACATTTTCACCACAGCTTAAATAATATTTTCTTTCGTGCGTCATAGATAGAAATATCCTATCTCAGCTTTGTATTTAAAATTCTCTTACATTTTGTAATGCAGGACTGGTTAATTTTTTTGACTTGGGAAGTTCAATGTCTCATTTGCTTGACGTAACAAATCTTATTTTATATATAATTAATCTCTTGTTATTAACAGAGTCTGTCTTAATAGTAAGAGACATTTTTTTTACTTAAAATGCAAATAAATTAACCTTTCATTCGAAGATCTGTGGAAAGTTGGCGGAAATGAGTAAAAAAATATAGTTACAGTATGATAGATTGGTTTTTTTGAATGCTACCTTTCTTTACCGGGCGTTTCTTTTGATTGTGAAGAGTTAATAGCATTACTTGTCTATATTCTACGTATAGTGAAAATATTTGTTTCAGTGCTCCTTTTTCGCTTTTCCCAATTCACATGCATTTGCAATTTTTTCGACATATTTGCGTTTGCCGCTACTACATCCTCTTTACTTTCTCAGGAGTTTGGGGTGCCTCTTGGGAAGGACCTGAATCTGCCTCAGTCATTTCTGTAGGTATTACCGAGAAAAGTTCTCGTCTTTGAAAGCAACTAGCCTCTGTTTCGCGCCAACGAACTCCTTGTTGCCGAAAGTTATTTAGAACATTCATTACATTTTCATTACATAAAAAAATTGCACTTCGAAGATGTCAGCCGGCCTTTAGTACTACAAGACAAGCATGCGTGTCTTGTGAAATGTAACTGATAGGAAATATAAGTTCATGCAAACATTCCAAAATTGCAGTTTTTGTTACTTCAACAAAATATCGTTTATCCAGTTATTTTTTTACTAGTGCGTTATGTGACTTATTTTATTATTCTGTCTCTTAACTTTATTAAATTGAAAAATGTGTTATTGTGTTGGTTGCGGAGCGGAGTATGAAGTATTCAAATGGCCCGCGCGGTGATAAAGAATACAAAGATCGACAGTGATACTGAGTACACCATTACGTGTTATGTTTCAGATCAAACACACAGTATTGAAGTAGTATACCATACAATAAGGTTTTTACCCTTTTTCCAATGTGAAGTATAGAAATGCCACTTTTGAGAGAAACCGGATCTTTATTGTACTTAAAAAGAGAACGAGTTCGGCACGAGCATTGAAATTAAATAATATTCCATAGTATTATTAAAAGTTTTTGATCTAATATTCTGTGTCAAACGTAATTGTAATTAAAATTAAATAAATTCTAATTTATGTCTTGTATCATCTATTCCTCTCTACCAACAGATTTTAGTTAGACTCCAAGTTATTTATCTTTAACGATTCCTATACAAGTCTAACTCATGGGACATGCTAACATTATCTAGATAGATGTTGCTGGACTTATCTCCCACTACCTTATACTAAGTATTTTGCACATTTATTTCCATTCCCCTCTTTTCATACTCTTCTACTAACTTTCTAAACATATAGGTTACATCATCTTCGTCTTCTGTCATTATTTCCTGGTCGTCTGCGAATAGTTCACCAAACAATGTTTTCACACCGAACGGCAAATACGTCATAACCGTGACCTTTAATGAACGATTCCTTGTAACGAAAAAGGTCGTTTATAATGCTGGATAACAAAAAAACATTAAACCAGTGAGAGGCGCAAGCTTGAACCAGAAAAATGTGCAAGACAATCTCCATTTTCCTCCTCGCGCGCATAAACTTAGCGAGCGGGATCGCGACGGCGGGGGGAACTCGGCCGGAAGATGGCAGAGTTTCGACCGCAACTTCTGTGCAGCAGCGGTAGAACTTAGTCGGCGAAGCGCTGCGGGCTTCATCCCACCGACAGCGACTGTTCGAGGGCGAACGGTTGAAGGTCGTCACCCGTCGTGCAGTTGCCTCCCTGTTGATGGGAGTTGCTGCGACGCGACGGAGCCGCGCCTGTCAGACCTGGGGGGAGCACCTGAGAAGAGATTTATGTCGGCGGCTTGTTCCCGCGAAGCAGTTTTTGGCTTGGTGCACACGAACTTAATGCTCTGCCGTCGTAAGTTCGGACGAAATGTTGCGCCCGTAGTCCTTAACCTGTTTGTGATGCGCAGCAGCCGCTCGGCTTTTCTGTCTGTCGTCCGACGTCAACGAACTCGCGCTCGAATTCGGAGAAGTTGGTTGAGGAGGGATGAGGCCACAAGCTTTTTGGACAACCATTAATCAGTGGATTACGAACGTATGTTTCGTGATGAAAGTTGGCTTCTTTTAGTGAATTTGTTGCCCATAAATATCGTACCCCCCGTACAATTTATTTGCCACTACCATGTTTCGAAATGATGAACAGTACAGTACACTTCAGTAGAAATAAGGGAAAAATAGAACTATTAAATCTATAGCCTCTGAAGTAATTCAATTACTATGAGTCAAATTAAGTTTTAACATTTTGTGCCGTTCTTTGATAATGAATTTCAATCGGGTATTTCGAAAAACTTAACCAATAGAATCTGTCACCTTGTAAACCTCCAGGGTTTTTTTTCGAGCGGATCAAGGAGGATGTTATGCCGACAGGTATCAACGAAGCCTTTTTGGTGTGGTGCTTATGAACTAATGCTTGGAGACCTGTGCGAAAGGTTCCGCGCGTGGTTTTTCAATCCATTTGTGATGCGCTGCGCTATCTTGGCTGTTCGCATAACCTCCAGCGACGAAACGAAAATCGAGCGGATATTGTGGAACAGACGGTTGACGAAACGTTGACGACCCTTTGTTAGTTGGATGCGCCATTAATCAATTTTATTAAAGAGCATGTGCTCCAACTTGAGGGTTTAGAACAATCCACAAGTACGCAACCGTGTGTTCAGTCTCTTAAATATTTTGTTGTCTTTTATTGTGCACTTTTTAAAACCCAACCCTACCCAACCCTAACTTGAAAATTATTTTTCATATCCAAAAATAAAGAAAAAAATTAACTCTTCTGTTGTGTGGGTTTACCCTAAATACATCGGCTTTAGGACCGCAAAACCATTAGTATTGTGGAGGTTCTCCATCGCGGAAATTCTTTGACAACTAGAGGAACCCGTATGTCGCTCAGAAGGAAGTGCTGTAGAAAAGTTATGACAGGAAATACTGCATATCCATGAATATACATTGTTTTATATTTACCAAGATCATTGCACATACACGTATATTGTTTTGGCCTTTAACGATAGAAACCGCTACAAAACGTATCTTAATGTATGTAAGAAAACGTACGAAATAAAATTTCTAAATAATTATCAGAACTCTTTCATGCTTTCTGTAGATATCAGAAGAAAACAAAATTGAATACTTAAAATGATAGCCACAAACAATCGCTTTAACGATCACGCAACTTGATGTTCCCTAAGCAAGATCAACTACTCTTCCATTTCCTGCAAACTTGTCAAGTTGAGCAATCTTCCAGTTTCCTTTCTAGCCGCGCATTTCAAACAACGCAAATTTCGTAGCTTTTTATTAATAAACGAAAACTGTGATCTATTTAATATATTGTGACCTCCGCTCCTTTTTTTGTACCTGACTTGTTTAAAACCTCTCACTGGGAGCTGAATAGGAGGGGCGTCAAAATTGTTACCTTTACTGCTTTAATATTTATAACACTTGTCGAAAAATTCATGGAACCGAATATTCCTAATCAATTGAGTTTATTATCAATTGAGAGAAATTATCAGTGTTGAATTTACAGATTGCAGCAACGTTTCAGAACTCACTGGGTTCAGATATTCTATTTTCAAAATAACCTCTCTAAACCTGTTTAATTCACATTTAGCGCAATGGCGGGTCGTGGTTGTGCAAGTGAAGAGCTAATAGTGAAATATAAATGTATACATACTCATCTCAATAACTTAAATAGATCATTCAAAAAATGAATAGAATATTATAGATTATACAAGAAATTTTCTTTTATATAAAATCGATCATTGGGTCCTACAAGGCCGCAGAATTCTCTGTGACAGTCTTCATTCTTGTGTTTCTTTACTAGCTACAGAAGATTCTTATGAATTACAATTTTCCTCGAAGAAAGAGTTTCTTTTGAAATTATTTCTGAGGGATGTTTTTGTGTGGTTTTGAACGAAAGAAACGTTTCCCACTGCTAGCAGAAAAGTGAAATCAAAAGTGTGTTTTTAGTCTCTGGAATACCGAATATATTATCAGATGTTCAGTGCAAACGGTGGTTCCGAATACATCTGTCAGCTTTTCTCAGTCGTCCACAACGCAGGCTCCCGTGGTGGCTTATGAGCACAATGAGCACAAACAGACTTGCGCGGCAGGCAACCGTTGCGGCAGCGGATTGGCGGAGTTTAATCCGTGGCGGATTTTGTTTCGCGGCCTGATGCATTTTTTCGCTGCCGTTCAGTTTCGCTGTGGAAACCACGGCAAAGACTCGTCAGATATCGAATATTTTCAGCTTGCTAGTGAATCTGACACGACAGAACGGTCACAGAAAATGTTTCTGCATTAAACCTCGATTATTTAATTTTTTTGTTCTTAAAATTTGGAAAATTTAACTAATAAAAAGCTTCAATGAGTGAGTGTAATAACCAATTGTTCTTCAGCTGTGAGAACGTCATGATTGTTTAGTGTCAGACTTTCGTATGTGTTTTGCGATCAAATGCAAAAGTTGATCAAAACGGTCACTGGAAATTCTAGTAAATTAAAAACATTTCTCGGTATAGTATCAAGGTGTGATACTCTCCTAGGTCAAAATCATGAACCCCTTCTCTACGTTTTCCAAAGAGATATTAAGAATTTGAAGGGAAAATCATCAAAAAAGGAAGAACGTAAAATCGTAAAAAGAGTACCATACCATCAGAAAACGTGCTACGAGTAACTCGGCAATTCTACCCCGTACATGAATAGGAGCGACTGCCTCTTCTTTGTCGGATAAGGAAAAACCGTCACCAAATGGTGAGTCGTAATTGACACACCGGTGTGAACGGACCCGCGGATTCCGCTGCCGCGGCGTCTTGCGCGGAACTTTCCGCGCCGCACCCGCTGCGGATATTCCGCGCCGGTCAGTGGGAGCCTTAACGCTTCGTAATTCCCAGTTGGAGCACCAGCGGACAAGTGTTACAATTGGAATGTGTAGTCCGATGCGAAAGTGCGTAGGTTTCCAGATAAAAGGTAGGAATTCTAATAATAAATAAATTTTAAAAAAACGATTGCTTTACTAGTAGCTGTAATACAAAATTTAGGCGGTAGTAATTTTGCTAATAGACAATGGCCCTAAGAGTTTGTCCAATAACGGACACGAGTATCTAATGATCTATCTATACTTACATTTTGGAAACCTAAGAAATGATCCGTCAGCATTAAGCAGCGTAATATCTGTTGTATCGTGTACCTGAACATGAATATTCAGGCGTTTTCAATTTTGTTGGTACAAAAGTATTAATGTGGTATGAAATGCACTCGCTTAATTAATTTTGAATAGTTCGTTTCGTCACTGAATACATTTTTACCGTAGAATACTGGTTTTGAATATCTCCCGGACTTCTTGATACCAATAACATTGAATTGAATATAATTGATGCCTTATTTTACGTGGCAAGGCGTAATATTAATGTAATAGTGTGTAATATTAATGGAGAATTACTTCCGCGCTGGTTTTGTAGGAGGATTACTCCGGAAGTGCAAAGCGCTCAACGCCCTTCAAGGGGCTTGGAGACCCGTTGCGTCAACGGAAGACGCAACAAATTGGGGGATGAGGGGAAAAACATCAAGCATCTCCAACAAAACCATTTCTGTAGTGTAGGAGGCGAACACAACTACGGACATTTCTTGAACGTTGAAACTAAGGTTGTAATTTTTCCTGAATGTTAAACGTTTGTACCAGACACTTATAGAGATTTCGTATGGCGCCTACAATTTAAAACTGCTGTATCGTAGACTTTTGAACGTGAAAAAAGCGTTTGAAGAAACGCGGTACAAACTGATTCCATTTTGGAAGAAGGATGGTATTTATTTGGACTCCATTTCACCGGCCCGACAACAGCGGCGTGGAAACCCCGCTGTTGTCGCTGGTGACGTCACAATTGTCACAGTAAACGCCGAAGCAAGCCACCCCTGGGGGTTGAGGGGTTCGAGAAGGCGCACTCTACTTCGGTGGCCCCGGCGTGGCCGGTGCCGCACTCATCCGGCGCCTTCGAGAGTTTTAACGTCCCAGTCGTGATAAGGAAAATAAATTCAAGTATGATAAATAAAAAATGTTGTCTGGTATCAACAATTTATTTGACTGATGATCGTTTCGATCGCGTAGCGATCATACTCAGAGCTAAAATTCGATTTTGGCTCTTTTAGCTGTAGCTGATTTATTTCGAATTTTAGCTGTGAGGATGATCGCTACGTGATCGAAACGATCATCAGCCAAATAAATTGTTGATACCACACATCTTTTATTTATCATACTTAAATATTAGAAGGTATCTTCCTCACCAGCAATCTAATTAATGAAAATAAATTCAATACGTAATTCTTATATAAATAATTAATGAAGTGTCACGTCACCTAATTCTCTTGAAAAGCTGCCTTTGATTGAGCTATGCCCCGAAGGATATATTATAGTAAGTTACAGCAATTTTATCAAAACGTATAAAGTATGAAGTAGAATGGTCTTGATATGACCATTTAAATTGCTACAGGTTTCCTTATTCTTTTTCAATAATGCGATTAATTAAGCGAATGTGTATAATTGTAGCCCCTAAAATCCATCGCCAGGAGCCAACTTTAATCTAAAAGGCAATAATGGTCAACTTGTTAACTTGTAGACAACTTAACTTCTATATGCAACGGCTCCAAAGAAAGCCATGCCATGATGAATTTCCGGAAATTCCGACCATGGGGTCTCAAGAATCTATTGATAAGGAAGCATAGGTCATAATGACGCACAGGACGGATTAACTTGAAAGTTGTGTGTGTTTAACTGGAAGAGACTTCCAAAAGTGAAATGTGCGAAGAACGTTGACGAAATGTGATGGAATGCGTACAGAGGGGCGGAAGTGTATTTTTTCGACATGGCAGAAGAACAGCGTTAAACATATTCAAAGAATTTTAAAATTTACTTAAATGCCCAACCTCCAGAACTGCTTTTCCGCCTTTTTATATATCACGCTTAACATCAGCGATTTTGTGACGAAATACCGCGTTATATTCCGAATTTTGTTTAGAGAAAAAAATCGTAAACTTAGCTTTTTACAGATATCGTGAGTGCAACCATCCAGCATAACAGGAGCATCATAAAATCAATTTCTCAATATCGGCAGAATGCTCGTTTGACACGGAGACCATCTCTTAAGATTCTACTTCAAAACGTTCCCATTCCTTAGAACGACGCCATCGGCACTGCATTTCTCCTGATTTTCTTTCTATTTTTTTCTTCTCGTTCCTCCTTCCCTCGCAGCGACACGCTTTTAAATCCGATTCTACTTTGCCGGAGCGTGGGACCGGTCTGAATTTTATCATCGCCTCGGGCCGAGTCCATTCTTCTCGCCCGGCGGGTCCATTGTCGCGCCGGGGCCATTCTAAATGGAGCGCTTAAGCTATTGAAAGAAGAAAGTGAGGAGTTCCCATGATGAGGCTTTTCAGCCGCGTAGCTCTCGACCTGATACTCTCCCGCAACGCGAGGCAGCAGTAGCAGCAGCAGCCAGCCAGCCAGCCAGCCATCCCCTTCGACAAAGCGTCGGTCGCCATGGCAACGCGGAACTTTGACATTTCGTCCGACGGCGGTGGCGGCGGCGGCGCGCGGTATTGTGGGAGAGAGGAAGGCAGGCCTGCGAAAGAGCAGTGCGGGGGCGGCGTGTCGAGCTCCTGCCTACGCCGAAATTTGTGCGTGTGTGTGTGTGTGTTCTTGTTTTACGTTTTTTTGCACTTTTATGTGCCCCCCTCTCCTTCTTCGCCTGGGAGGCTGGCGGGTGCTAACCGGGAGAGATGGCTGGGGGCATCAACTGATGTCACTGCAGTCTCTCTGACCGGAGGTCCTAGGTTCGGGTCCAGACGGTGACAGAACTTTCGACACTATCTGCATAGCTAGGTCGAATTCAGTCACTGTGTGGAAGATAATTCTAGCGGCCGGCTCGTCTGGTCGGTAGTTTTCCGTGGTTTCTCCGATCAACACCAGGCGAATGCCCGAGCAGAACCCTAAAAAACGGGCCAGGCAACGCTCACGATCTTTCCATTTTCTTTGTCCTTACCTCACTCTTTACTGACACACACTTAATCTACATGCACCACACCACCGCACATATCGGGAGACCGGTCGGGTGCTTGAGCCGGCCGGAGCGGTGCCTCACTGGTGGGAGATACCTGGTTGGGACAGTTCCACTAGCCGACGGTAGGTCGGCACCAGCGGGGGAGGATCACCGCCAATTCCCGAGGGGAAAATACTTGCACTAATCTTAAGGAACTCATGATCTTAGCAGTTGATGCTCCCGGCATCAGGTTTGGTCAAGGAAAGGAATATGTTTCAATGGACAAATCTTTGCTTTTTTCGTTTTTCGTTATATTTAATTAAATCATTAGTTTATTTTGTTACACACGAATATCAATAATGTGAAAAAATAACAAATCTATTACGGCTGGACAGCTCTGCTGAGACAGGAATATTTGTGTCCTAAACCTCCTAACGTAAACGTAGGAGTTAAAGGCTCCACCTATATCACAGATAAATTAAATCTCATAACGTTAACACTTACTGACAGCTTATGACTAGTCTTCATATCAAGTTTAAAGTTTCACCAAAGCCGAACCTTATCGCCTCGGCGACTTCGTGTAAGACGTGCAGCGACGCTCAACCCTGACTGTAAGAAAGTAAACAAATCCTCGAACGCTGACTGTTAAATAAACTCGATTACGAAACCAAGATCATTTCCATTCACAGTGTTTAATTTACTCTCATTTGACAATTTCAAATTTGATTTTTGTATTTCATGTTAATGTATAATTTCCTTGTCTTAGTAAAAGAAATACGAATTAATATCGCTTTTGAGCCAGTAACTGTCAACTGACGTCTCAAAACTTTTCCAAAACATTGTAATGAGCCAGGTATCGACTGGCGCACCGCTACTCGGTAGCAGTTTGAAGAACCCTTACTTTTAAACCACGCGCCAGTTTCTCCGGATGCAGTGCGCGCGGGCTCTAGAAAGCTAGCTTCCTTGCCCACGGCCTTGAGATGCTGTGCTTGGTTTTCAGTGTCAGTAGGCGGCCGCAGTTGTTAAGGAGCTTGATGAGAAATTTCGGTGTCTGTGAGCTGTGGGAAATGCAGAGAGCGACGGAAGCCGCTCTTGCAGAACCCGCAGTGCGCTGCGACCTGATTCCAACAGAGATTTGAGCGACGCACTTTAATCACTATCTTTAACCACATTTCGTCGGGCCTATCAATTTTGATATTTTGGCTCTAATTCATACGTCAATGACTTGCGAGACCATGCTTTGTTTTGTTTCGTATTCACTGACATCCTCCACGCGGTTTCTCCGTGCATGTTTGGACCCCTTTGTACTGATTTAACGGATACAATTGTCTTTAGTTTATATCAGCCATATATGGTCACGGGCATGATAACAAGTTTACGAGCACTGCGACCAGAGCAAGTGACGTGAGATTTATTAGTAAGGATTGAACAAACATTGCTCCGGAGAGGTGTTAAGTCAGCGGATATCTGATCCATGTCATCATTTTGGAGACGTCAGTCGACAATTATTTCCCCCAATGAATCTCTCTTAGTAGTCATTTCCCCTACTAAAGCAAAGAAATGATCCAGTAAAATAAAATACTCCGTCAGCCAAATTTGAGAATCAGCGAGATGAGAGAAAAATTAAAAATGTTCAATCGAAAATATCTTGACATCTTTATCTGTTTATTTAAGAGTACAATTCCCCCAATTACAATTAAGAATACAATTTTATTAACCTCTTAGGTTTAGGTTAGGAGGTTTTAGCAAAGATTCTTGTCTGATAAAGTTGTATGAGGCGGAAAAGGGGTTGCCTGCTAAGGAAAAGCCTGGAGGCAGCAAACATTGAACTCTTGGTCAATTGGGAAGTAGTAGTCTGGGTAGGAATGATGTGTGGGCTTCGATGCTTCTCCGCCGACAGCAACCTCTCGTCGTCGTTCATTTGGATCCCAATATTCCCAACCGCTCCAAATGATTGGCCCGGGTGAGGTGGCTCAGGGCATCAACTGAAGTCACTACAGTGCCTTTGACCACGAGGTCCTAGGTTCTAGTCCCGACGGTGGCAGGATTTTCGACACTAGCGACATAGCTTCATGGTCAAATTCAGTCGCTGTCAGGAGGAGAATTCAAGTGGCCGGCTGCTCTGATCGGTAGTTTTCCGTGGTTTCTTCGATTAACGCCTGGCGAATGCCGGAGCCGTTCCCTAACAAACGGGCCACGGGCCGCGCGCCGTCTTTTCGTTCATTTCCTTGTTTTATCCTAACTCCTTACACATAATTACTCTGACATGCACTACACTAACTCATGTCGGGAGACCTATCAGGAACAGGCGGGGGGCGGTATCCCGTATACCTTGTTGGAAAAATCCTCGCAAGCTGACGATAGGTTTGCACCGGTTCTCTCCATCCAGCGGGGAAACGTCACAGCCACCTCCCGCGGTAAAAAACATGTAGTACACTAACGGGACTAATGACCTTAGGAGTTGATACGCCCGAAAACATCAGTCAACCACTGACGGTAAGCATCGTACATCGCTCACTCAATTCTCTTCAGCGGTTCTCTTCACCTCTCTCAGGCCCAGAGTGTGTGAAGCGCCACAGGTTCAATACCTTTGGTTGTATGCAGCTTGTAGGAGTGGTACTTTGAAGATGTTGAATTTCACAATGCAAGTTTATTCATTTTACAAGTTCCAAAGATTCCAATTGGAATGGGCGAAAATGAACATAATTTTGATATCGAGAGTTATTGACGTCTCGAGGCCGAATGCTGCATTTGGTAGGCGATACCGCACTTTTGTAATCTACTTGATTTTTACATTTCTGAAGTCAATCACGACTGTAAAGAAATGTCCCTATGAAATGTACAATGTCATTGGAACCAAACTTTCTGTTGGTCTGGTCATTTCCCACGGTTGCTAGACGTCTCACTAAACCGCACAATGGCATCGGAATCAAATACTCAGTTTACCTTACAATAAATTTCGTGGTGGTAGCAGATATCTTGTGGTAATCCATAATATGGTAAAGGAAATAATTGCCACATGAGTTTTAATAATTTTTATTAATAATTTTCCAGAGTCAACTTTCGTGAAAACACTTTTTCCATCCCCAGTGAATCTTTAGCAAACTGGAGAAATGAAAACATTAACACAAGTTGAACACAAAAAAGGGGTGTGTACAGTGAATTTAGTAAAAAAACAAACAAATAATATCCTCCAATACAAATAGAAAGTACTTACTGCCCAAGCAACGTGGATCTCCCATGAATGTTCACAACATGTTCCATGGTGTATGGTCCATATTACAATATCACCGAAATACAATATTCATTGGACCTAGCCATTTCCTACTGTCTTGATCAGAAATTTTTTTCGGAGACATTGTTAATGGAGAAATAATATAACTTTTGGGATTGCTACACCACTCACATATGTTCGTATATGCTACAACAACGATCTGGTAACGCTTTGGGAGAAAATGAATTATCCTTCCACGTAAAATTTGTTTGTTATTTGAAGACTAGCGGTAGTGTTTTTGGCGTAAAGCAGTCAATTACTAATTTCGGTGCTGCTCTTTCCAAATATCGAGAAGGTCTATTTCGTCAAAAATCTAATGGATATTTAAAAATTCGTTCTAATCAAACAAAATTAATTAAAAAAACTATGCTCATAGTCAGTCTATAAAATAAATTCCCGTGAATTTACTGCATACCAATCACTGACCCAAGACATCGGATTACAGATTAAATTATGTAGAGAGTGTAAATTAGGTTACTCTCTGCAACTGTGTGATTTGAAATTTCGTGAACTGGCCAAGAGGCGAAGTATTGGCAGTTCTCTGAAGAAGTAACCCCGAGACATCTGACAAGATAGCCTACCATGTCTTGTGTCCTCAAACATGTCAAAGTATTATACAATACTTTTTTATATGATTCGACCGCAACACTCCGTGTCTTCGTTTTGTTGTTAGTAGTTGTACTTGTCTATTTGACTTTTTCTAACTCTGTATCTATTTAGTCAAAGAGGATTGTGAAAATAAATATAAAAAATCATTGCTAAATTGTAAAAATGTTTTGGAATGTCTGTTTTTTTTCACGTCCGGCCCTTAGAAAAGTGTAAATCTTCAGCAGCCATAGGTTGCGGTTTTCAAAACTAAAAATATTTTATGTTTATTCAGTGTATCTGAACGATGTAGAGTTGCCAATGTTTTTGAAATTCAATGGAGTTGAATGTTTGGTCGTCCGGGCAGAAGGTTGTTCCATGTCCTCAGTCTCTTATGGATTGTGAGGCTTCGAAAATCGGTGTCGTCTATATTGCTTGGTTCTCGTGGATGTTCTACGGATTCTGTTATTTTAACATGTCACGGAGAGAGCAAAAGGTCCGAAAATCTGGTTTATTCCTTGGTATTAATGTTCTTTTTGCTTCTTTGTGACCCGAAGATTTCGGTAAATTGTAACTGCGTGTGAATATTACCTCAAATATTTTTTTTATAGTGAATACTCTTTGCTTTCTGTTTCTTTGAACTAAGGTTTCGTAAAATGACGGAAGATATGTTTTGCGAAAATTCGTAGAGATTAATGTTTATTCCTTCCACTTGAATGGTGCTTTATATTCTACGTCCACATAGTGTTCGAAGGTTTTTGGAAAATGGCGATGTTGAATATTTGTCTTTTGATTTTAAGGATTTTACTTTTTTAAGATTCTAAATTGCCTAACAACTGGGACTACGATGAAATGTTAACTGTTCTCAAAATCTGCGAAGTTCATAATATATTTTTGGTGTTTTTTGTTGGTTTTTGTTTTAAAGGTTATTATGTGGCTGTGGCTTCTTTAAAATTGTAAGGCATCGGAGAAACCTGTCGTTAACTCTAGAATGTAGAAAATATTTCATGTTTTTTCACCCTTAGGATACTAGGAATATCGGCATGTGATAGGTATTCTTTAATTACGAAATATATTCGACTGTTCTCTCCGGTGCGTATGTTTCAAAAAAATCATACGATCACATTTTTTAGTAAGCTGAATTAGAATTCGAAATAATTTAAGCCCAGTATTAATTATTGTGACAACATGAAAATTCACTGATGGTTTATCTATCTGCTGAAAGCTTTTGTTTAAAAGTATGCAGTATTAATTTAATAAATAAATACGTTCGAATATCCACAAGGTAATAAAACCGTTTATTTTCAGAGTGTACTTGAAATTGGGTTAGGTGAAAAGACCTATGTATATTTTTTTTTCTTTTGTGTTTAGTATCTAAGCTTGTCAAAAACCCGCTTGCGAATAGATAGTCTGTTCTTCTCAGCTATCTGCAGTTTGCAGGTGATCCTTCCATGATTAATGTTGTCCCAGTCCGCAGTATAGCACATCTATCGATGCTTTCGGGGCTTTACATTGACACTCTTAAATAAAACCCAACTCTCCTGTACCATATATTACTGTAATAAATTTATTGCGTTTTGACTGCTTCCGGGCCTATTTTCTAGCGGCATTAACTCGCTCACTACGTTCCGTACACAGCGCATATGTCAAAACCCCATATTTCGTTAGATGCGTACTGTACACGTAGAGGCGACCTTTTCCTATCAGCTGTCCACGGCCAGCAAGCAGGTTATCCTCGT
>BOPP01000108.1:3512086-3526612 GCA_017312745.1 Gryllus bimaculatus
AAGAGAGATATACTATCCGACGTTTATTTTAGCTCTTTTATTTTCTGCGCAGGGCGTCCCGCCGTCTCCTTCCAGTGCTTTAGGCCTCCTAGCACCTGAAATCAAACCAGCGTCACAGAAGATCGTCCGCACCAACGCTCTGCCCTTTATATTTTCCGATCCCCCCCTTACCTTCCCCCCTAAGTGCTTACTTACTATGCAGTTTTTATTTTAATTTATTATAGTAACATTTTACTTACCAATTAACTATGACTTATGACTGTTTTCTTCACTGTTTTACTTTACTTTAACATACAAATTACCTGATTAACTTACATATTGTAGGCTTATTGACTTAATTTATTTTCTCTCCAGTCTAGGCTCCGCTCAAGCTAACCGGTGCTGTTTTTCCCGCAACTCATAATTTTCAGTTTCCTAATGGTCCGAACCTTTTCCTAAAAATGTTCCTAATTCTTCCATGAATTTAGACCTTTTAAATCACCTAAAATTGGTTTTTGGGCGAGCGTTACGTTCCTGTTTTAGAAAGTAGTAATTTTCCCATTCCCCATCGCATTTTTTTCTCCATGTTTCGGGTTGCACAGCAAAATTAAGAGTATGTGGATCCAGTCCCTTCCTATCACCGCAAAAAGCACCAGATGCCATTACCACTTGCGTCCTTTAAGTCTACGCTGCATCCATCCCCCAACCCTGAAACCAAGCGTAATCCCCTCTTGCGTCCCTCTTCCGAGAGTAATGAACGAACCTTCGCAAAACCCCATAACGCGACTCGCATGAATTTGAGCCTACCTAGCGAACGTTTTTCAGCCGTTGCTGCCCAGATCTCTTGCACTTTTAAATATCCGCAAGTCTAATTGAAATCAGCCGTTCTAATTTCACGGTTTTCCCCTATCTCGCCACCAATATCCGGAGAGACGTCTCCCAACCCTGGCGCGGTCAGTAGCCGGTTTAAAACTTTGTACGCCCGCAGTAGTCGATGGTCCGCTCCCTGCCATTCGCACTCTAAAGCACCTATTGTAGAAGTGTGTCAGCCTGTTCATTAAAACTGCTAATTTAATCCATAGTTTAATAGATTTTTCATTTTAAAATCTCTCCAAAATTCCTATACTTCCGACCTCTCTAAAGACTCCGGCATTTGCTGCGCCATCTTATAAGAAACCCTAGAATTTAAATTTGAAAATAATCTGTTTCGATACTTTCTAGTCGATCTAATCCTATCCACTCCCCAGATTCCTGCCCCCATAGTTCATAGCTGGCAGAACTTAACGATTTGAACATTATATCGCATACTTTTTAACCGGCAATTCCGGAACCCTGCGCATTGCGCAAAACGCTTCTTTGAGCGGCAAATTCTTCCTTTGCTGTGAGCCGTCAGTAAATGTGATTATTCATCCCGCCATTTCATGGAAAATTTTTGCACCAAGATATGTGAATGTTTTGACGCGGTCAATTTCTTCCGCTAGCGTAGTACCAAATTTTCTTTGCTACCCCAGATAAACCATTTTTGAAGACTACTACTTTCCGTTTTTTGAATGTTTTACTTTTTAGTCCCCATGTCCACTATACCGTTCAAGAATAATTTAAACTCTTCTGTAAAGCCTCAATCGTCTCCGACATAAGACTAAAATCATCAGCATATAGATAGTCCGGGATTTTCAAGCCATCAATTTAACCGGGGCCGCTGTATCCGAGCTTCCCTGTACCCACGTCAATAAATCGTTTAATAAACAATGATAAACAAGCAGCGGGTGAAAAGGACACCCCTGTCTTACTCCTATTGTCGATTTTTTTTTTTTTTTTTTTTTTTAGCGTTATACTTCCGTCATCACGCACCTCACGCAAGAAATTACTTCCTTAATACATACTCTGCAACGTTACAACTTTTACGTGAGACGCCTAGCTCATTTAAAGTTTTCGCCATAAAGCATCCTATTAATAGAGTCAAAAAGCCTTTTCGAAATCTACAAAACTGCAATATAAGTTGGCCCCTGTTACGCGCCGCGCCTGTTTTACTTAGGGTCATCTAAACACAAATATTTTGTCGGTTTGTACGTAGCCTCTCTAAAGCCTGGCTTGCAATTCTGAGATTATTTTACCGTACTTTTCGCCCATTCAACTCAGTCGCCCGTTGAGTATTTTACAGACAGTTTGCTCAGCGCTGGCTCAAAAGACTTAAATTTCCGCGATAATTTTGTGGCAAATTCGCATCCCTTTATTTTTAAAAAATCGGTTGGAGGATAGCTGTACTCCACGTTTCTGGATACGAGCCGGAATCAGCAATTGCATTAAATAACTCATAATAACTTTCTGGGTCTAGTGCCACAATTCCCGAAAATGAATTTTGTTGGAATGCCGTCCGCGCCACCTGCCTTCTAATTATTCATTGTTAGAATGCCCTATTTACTTTCAGTCCAGGTTAGAAGGTTCGTCTAATCAGCACATCTACACGTCCTCTGGTCAGTGAAAAAATACCTTGCCCTGTTTTCAATGGTCTCTATGTGACGTCCGAGAAAAATATTGCACCGCTGACGCGTCTGCGAAATTTCATTACTTGAATTTAAATTTTATGCGCAAAGATCTGAATAAGTCCCCAAATTGATTTTACTATAATCGTTTCTTAGAAATGTCTGATATTCTTGCTGCCTCACTATTTCTGCCAAGATTTTCTTCGATTTTCTTAATTGTGGGCCTCGTACTGCCTCGTAATTAACAAATAACTGTTCTAGCCTTCTTCGCGTTTCCCCTGTTCGAAAATCCTTAAACAGGCTATTATACGTTTTCGCGCCTGGTCCTCCCGACCACTCCTCGCAACCCACCCTGGGTCGCGTTTCTCCTTCCTCCCTCTCCCCAACCACCAAATATTCAATCTGTCCTTAGAGGGATCACAGGGATATGAGTTCTTCCCTCAATAATCTAGAAAAATCAAATTGAAAGAAAAGCACTACACATTTTCGGAGACTATAATCAGGCAGGTGATATTTTATTGCAAGTATGCAATATCACCTCTTCTACGCTTAACCACATTATCCACATTTACGATGTAGGATTATTTCCTAATGTCCACGAATCGCTATATAGGAACATTAATAGACATATTAAGCGAACAGGAGTGATTTTAGGCCAAATGAAGACCAACATGACAAAAAAGCTGGAAAGTGAAATAATGTTAAACCGATAAAGAAACAATGAAACCAATTCGCGAAGATCTTGCGATGAACGCCTTTTTCGACCCACCTTCCACATGAAAGGGACGCAACCAAAAGTTCAGCCGTTGCCCACATCCCAAAATCGTTATGCTCTTAAATGACCAATCTTTAATAGTATCGAAATAAAATTAAATTTTAAATTAATTTCACATTAGAAGCGCATTTCAAAACTTCTAAAGAAGTGTAAATGGTAATACCTAATTTAAAATATAAATTAAATTTTGATATTTACATTAAAATGATAAGGAAAAAAGTAATTTGAAATAAAACTGGAGTAACGCAATGCATGTATTGAACTATGGTAACACACACTTTCCCTTATATCCTATTAAAACACAAAAGTGATCCGATTAATCCTTAATTAAGGAACATAAGATTAATTTAAAAATGACAAAAATGTTTATAAACATGTATATCTTTTCCCGAATAATAATACGACTCAAGTTAGAAGTGTTTGACAGGGACAGTAAAAAATATACCGGACAACTCAGCTGGCCTTAAGACAAGACGGTAGTTGGCGGTGCAAAGCTCCTGAAGAAGACTACTTGTCGCTCACCCTGTGCGCTTCACCTTGATGAACATGCATCCGCCGCCCCTCCTTCACGGTGCAATAGGAAATATACCAAAGTTGAAAAGTCCTTTCTATGTTATATATTATTCTCTTTCCATAAAAATTATGGATTTAAGCTAAACTAGAAATGCACAAATAAAAAGGTTGCCAATGGAATTCAACGCACAATTTTCTACCAAGAGCCAAAACGGGGGACTGATTAGCCCCAAGCAAGAACAGCTCCCTCCCACATATAGATTTTAAATTGTACACTTTTCTTCGAAAATACGCAAGACCACCAATAAACTAAATTACAACAAAAGAGAAAACATCCTCTTCATAATAAACACAGCAAAATCGAAATTTAAAAGGCGACATTTTTTAATCCCTATTTAAAATTCGCAGAAAGCGCGCAAGATCATTTTTGTTAATCAGGAAGATTTCTGGGAGGAGAAACTGGTTGATGAGCTCAGAACCCGAGGAGTGCCGCGGGGTGGGGTGGAGTGTGAGCACACGCGTGCGGCAAAGTGGCCTGCTTGGCTTAGCACCGGCCCATATACGTTAGCTGCCGCCAGGAAGGCGGTCCCTGCTGCATGAATCCTCCAATCTTCTACATACAGCCGCCAGAGTCCCTCTACGACTTCAAATGTCTCTCCAAACTAAAAACTAACAATAATAACAACTTTCATACTTCTATTATCTTTAAAATCAGTTCTACTTAATAATAATTTCATGTAATATTTACCTTAGTTTTCAAAATTTAAAAATATTAATAATTAACTAATTAAGTACATGAATACTACAATATGCTTAATTTGTTGTTTTCCATGACAATTTTTTATATATTATCAATAATAGTAATAGTAATAAGAAATAACAATTATAACAATAAACAAGGAACAACAACAACAATAATAACAATACTAAAAACAAATAATAATAAATAGTTGTAATATTCAGTAGGCTTTCACTTCGCTACATGGAAAATGTTGCTCAAAACGATGTTGACGTATTGATATTCTTAGCAACTGACCCACCTTAAAGTTGAATATCAACTGTGTATTATTTACATTATGAGTTTACGGCTGGGCATTGATGTACCGACTGCCCGAGACCGCCACATTTAAATCGTGCGTCTGGGGTGGTGAATCGTTGGGCATTTGTCGAGTGACTTTGCGCTATACGTTCTATACTTTTAAATTTGATTGCTTTTTTTTAAATTAATTTACGTAGTAATTGTAGGTTAGCGCGTTTTTATTTTGAACATTTGTCAATTTATTTCAAGATATTTTTTACTTTAGTTAATTTAAAAAGTTCGGTTCTTTGGTTGTGGCCTTAGCACACGTTTCCCCCTACTACCTCCGCGTACCCGTGCAAGAACTCTCATGTTAAACCCACACTCTTCCTATCCTTCTATTCCATTCTAAGAGGGAAAAGTTGTTTAAGAAACGTTATTTAATTTCTTTCAAAATTCTACAAATCACTTCCTATGTACTAACCCAATATCAAAAATAACAAACAATGTAATTTATGTTAAAATACATTTTCAATAAAGATTTATTTAGTATAATTTGAGAGATTTCTTTGGAGTGAATCTAGAATTAATAATTATTAAAATAAACCACTCAAGTCTGTGCAAACCCAGGTGTACACAGAAAGCGGAAGTAGTATAAGATGAATCTCCGCCTACTAAGCGTGACGTCAACATGTGACGGAAAAATTGTAGTATCGATAAGTATCGAACCCGAAAAAAAACAATAAGAATGTCCAAAAATATCTCATCCTACAGACTACAGAGTGAGGACGTTACTAGGGGGTAATAAGGCCTCAAAATGTTCAAGTTTTAAGGCCCAAAAAACGCTTCATTTAGAAGTTATTTAACCAATCTTAACGAGTTTATCTCAAAAATTACTCGTTACAACAAAAAAGTGGGAAACTACTGAACTAGAATTTGGAGCTAAGATCTGGTTCAAAAACCAGAAAGATCACACGTCACCAGCAACAAGCAAGAGCAGTAGGCGCTTATTCAAAACACTAGCCAACAAGTCCGCAACGAATTAGCGGAAAGAATACCGGTTTTAACAAGATCTAGAGTGTGCTCTACGCACGTGTCGATTTGAACAAGATCTAGCCGTGCTTGAAGGCAAACACTACTTGGTTCACAAGTGGGTTACGGTCCAGTGAGTCCTGCACGTGATGCACGAAGATGAGAATTGAAAACTAGACGTCAGGGACGGGAAATCAGGACACTTAGGAAACGATCACCCTCTGGCCCGAGATCAGGCAATGTTGGAAAGGCAAATCTAAAGATGGGTAATTACCATCTTTATTCAATTCCACGCTGAAAATTCAAAATCCAATTCATTTCATTCAAAGCACGGTTCTTTTAAAATAATTTCGAAAACGCCTAAGCATATTACCAATTTAATCAGAAAGTATGCTATTCTACATTATTGAAAGTGAATCTAATGGATGGAGATTAGAAAAGAATTAAATGGTAGCTCGATAACTTTAAATATTCTTAATTCGAAATCAGTACTTCAAGTTTCATTTGTAATAGTTACATTACGTTCTAGGCAATAGATCACACACGTGTTTTTTAAGTTTGGTCATTATGGATTAGTATATGAATTTTCCGTAAATCGAAAATGATTTAATTTTGCTAGTTGCGGGAGATTAGAAGTTAAAGAAGACGTTTTTTTCTTTTAGAAATAATGTTTCAGGATCTTATTTTAATGCCCAAGCGGAAATTCTATCATATTTTTACAGGTAATTTAAGCGTTCTTTTCATTATTCATACTCGCCAGATTTTCACCATCCAATCAATTCTCCATCTGCAAAGATATCTGTCTTGGGATATGCACTACAAATGGCAGAAAAAGATATTTTATGCATTTTTCTCTTTCTATCTTTAAGCAAAAAACGATCAAATGAGACAAATCAAAAAAAGACAGAAAAAAAGCAAATATCAAGTTTACAAGATAAAAATACGATCCAAAGAGAGTAACAAGACCATAATCAAATCCATACGAGTCCATATGAGCGAATGTTCCAGAAACATCCCTCAGCAGACGAGTAACAAGTGTTAACGTAAACAAATTATTGTATTTTACCGGTCGCGAGAAAACTTTTCCAGAGTGGCGAAAGTTTTCCGCACGCCACCCAGCCAAGAACTTTGTACATGACAACTACTACACCTGGCAAACTGACCCACATTTTGCAGATTTTATTGTTAACAAAAGAGTCTTTTGAAAATACAAGGATGTTGAAATTAAATAGTATTTGCTCTTAAAAAGGAAGTGTCAAAATTAATTTTGTGATTGTTGAAAGTTAAAACCACTGAAATGAAGAATAACGACATTAGTAAACTTTTATACTCTCAGACTAAAAGTCTCTTAAGACAACTGACTGTTTAACAAAATAATATATTCCACTTTTCTCTTTTCAGAAGAATTCAAGTTAGTTTTGTTTCTCTGATCGTTTTTAAAAAGTCTAAGAAGGCTTAAAACATCTAAAGCAGCTCAACTCAATGACTTCCCTGGTCCGTTAAAGGTAATCTAATAGATGCCAGGTAATTTACATTTCCGCTAGGTTAGTTTAAGCTGCAGTGATAACGGAAGACAATTTCAATGCAAAAGAGTGGTAATTGAAAGATGAGTAGCTCGCTAATTAATCTCAGAAATTACACAAAAAAAACACATTGCAGGAAGTTCGCAGTGGATGTCAATTGAATTTTGTCGAGGAAGAAGATTTATTTTCTTCTACAATCTCTATCAAGGACACATTCCTTTTTTCGTGAAGAAAAAAAATATCAAAGAATTTAAAATCTGAAAGGCTTTTTAATCACGTTGAATAACTCGAAGCAAATGCACTTGACAGAAAGTTGTAGTGTAAATCTTCCAAAGAGCAATACATTTCTCGTCTCATTTAAAGGAAATTACACTGAGTTAGAGAAAAATGATAGAAATGTTAAAATGCAGAAAGACCAGTCCCATCGAAACAGCATATACGAATATGTTTTCCAGCTGCATGAAGGACGTCCTAAAGGATTTCGTTCTGAAGTGAAACATAAATAAAGAACGCCGTGGCTAGAACGTTCGACCATGTTTTAAGGGTAGTAAGGAATTCGTTCATAAGGTTCACTTCGATTCCAATCCACATTCTCCTGAGGAATATTCAGTGCATCTATTTTATCATCTTTAGGAAGGACATTTTTAAAACCAGTAATTTGACGCCTGCTTGCGAATAAAGCCAAATCCCGCAATCATTTGGTATTCCTCCATTGGCCACCTCTAATACAACATTTTGAAAACGGCAACGGGGTGACTCCTCTTGGGAGTGTCCTTTATCTTAAGCGCGTAATAATTTTGATCGGAAGTGAGAATGGTTGTAAGTCAACGATTAACTGGCAAAATCTCGGACGCTATGGGCTGGTACGTCCTTGAATTATAGGAACACTATTTACTTTCAAAAATAATCCAGTTAAAAAATGAAACAATGAGGTTTTCCGGAGTGTGCACTCCAGTTCCTAGAAATCACACTGTAATAACATTTGGCCGTAACATGCGAACCCCCACGTGACACCAATGAATTAACAAGGATAATTGATTAAACTTGCCAACCCATAACACCAAGATATATGAAGACACACGCAATTTGCACAACCTGCCACTACGACGCCCAGCGTGAAGCGAATGATTTAATACAAATTTTGGTTTCAGACAAAACCAATACCTTGGATGTCTACGACCGTAAGAAGCATAAACCTTCTTAAAGAAATCATTTCAAATACTAAAAAATGTTGAAAGGTCTGTCGCATGTTTTTCCCTTCTCACTTGACCTACATTTCAATAATTATCACTGATGAACCTGCAACACAACTCGAATAATATAAAAAATAAGGATTACAGATATGATTTGGAAACAGTCACCACTACAGCCAGCTTAAACGATTTTTAATTCTTCTGCAATAAACAACGCGGCCGACTGAGGGCCCCGTTTCCCACACTTAATCTATACTAATGGAAGTGAATTTCAACGACATGTAACACACATCGACCACCCACAAAAAGTATGCAACGAATATAAACAACATTTTACAGGATTTTCTTCAGGATTGTTGAAGTGTCCTTGCAAAATTTTGTAAAAATTAATGCACACAATAGAAAAATAAATTAATTTAAATGTGTTGGTAGAAGCACTACGATTTAATTATGTTTTCGCGCTGCCCGCTAAGAGAGATCCCAATTAATGGTTCCTGGTTCCTAATTAATTCGCGCTCTGAGCCCAGTGGTGGTACCGTGAAATGGTACCTAATAGTTTTGCTAGATTACAGTAGTGGTGAGTAATTTGTATTAAATAGCAATGTAAACTGTAAAATAATATATTTTTATTACAATTTTCGACCAACTAAAATAAAAATAATCTTATAGCGCCGTTGTTTATATCAAAGTGCATTATATCGAAAGTGCTTCGTATTTCACAAGGGATTGAATATGAAAGAAACCCTGTCAACGTCGGGAATTTTAATGGTATTTAATAATAATTTGTCGTACGTGAGAAACAACGTAAATCCAGGAATAACTACTTTAATTTTCGCGATTTAGTCCCGCGCAAATTTCCAAAATTACAGCGCAAGACAGCGCCCGGTCCGCGACGCACGTCGCACCACGCGCTGCGAGTAAACGCCCTCTGCGGCCGTGTGGCGCGGCCGCCTCCCCATTCCTTCGTTCTTCTCGCTATGCGCTAGCCACGCCCCTCGGCGACCGGCGCGCGCCCACGCCGCACTTGCACGCAGCAGCCGTCGCCGGTGCAGGAATTAACTTGTTTTTCGCCCGCTAAGTCGGCGTGATGCGCATAATCCGCGCCGCTATACCGCCGGCGCAACGGCACGTGGACGCGCGCGGCTTTTCCTACTTCGCGGCTCAGTTTTGCGGAGTTTGGAAGTCCGCCCGGGGCGCCCGCCGGGGCTCGCTCGTTCGTTCGCTAAGCCTTTCCGTCGATGGGCGAAATGAGTCGGCATCGCTGTCCTTGGGGTATCCGTATTCTCGGTGGCGTCGTAGGCTAACCGCGGCCTGGGTCTCCAGATTGGCTGTTCGCTTCCGAGCGATACCGTGACCGAGTTGTCATTGTTTTTACTATACTTCATTGTGAAACGACTGATCTGATATTCACGTGAATTTAAAGCTCTGTTCAAGACTGCAAAAGGGTTTCATCTCTTTATTTCCGCACAAATGTTTGGCACGACCACTTCGCAATCGAAAGCAATCGACAAAAACAAAGACATAGATTTTGGCTAAATACCATATTTTTATTAAGTGACACGGGGGATATAAATCTAGAAAAGGATAAACTGCATTTGCGACAACCGGCCGTTCTATCTGTTACTTCCGGCATCTGATCGACAGCCCCGTGCGAGTAATGGCCATCACAAGTTTTGCCCAGTTTGATGACGCCAGCAATGGCCTGTGCTATTGGTGAGCGAAATTAGTCAGCATTGTCACTTGGGATAACTCTGTATTCTCGGTAGGGTTTCGTCGTAGGTTTTTTCACGGCGCAAGTCATGAGTTTGCGTACGGCCTGTCCGATGCAATGACTATAATCTGATATTTCCGGCTTTTTTGGATTGGTTAAAGCTTTTTTTCACTGCGAAAATGTTCATCGTCTATATTTCTGCACAATGTTAGGTGGCATGACCACTTCGCGATTCACAATACATACTTGCATTAAGTAACAAAAGGGAATATACAATAGAAAGAAGATAAACTGTATTCCGTCAGAAGTTTTATCTGTTACTTCCGGCATCCAATTGACTGCGGGTTCGAGTATTATTGTATATACCAATATTTTCATTAAGTGACACGGGGGATAATATCTAGAAAAGGAAAACTGGCATTTGCAACAACGCGTCTGTTTACTTCCGGCATCTGATCGACAGCCCGTCGAGTAATGGCCCAATCGCAGTTTTGGCGCCTGTGGGTGACCGGCGCAATGACACTGTCTATTGGTGAGGCGAAAAATGAGTCCGCCCCATTGCAGCCCCTGGGGTACTCCAATATCTGCGGAACCGCGACGTTGACTTCCGCGGCCTGAACTTTGGGATTTTGCATTCGCTGTCCAAACAAGAATAGCAATCCTGATATTTTTAACGGCTTTTAGGGGGTACTGGTTAAAACTTTGTTCAAGCTGCGAAGCGGTGATCTCTAATATTTCTGCATAAATGTTAGTGCACCAGCTCTCGTGGGTCAAAAGTTACTGGGTCTAAAAACAAGAAGGTGATTGACAATAGCCTATCTTAAATAAGTGGCAAAGGAAATATATCTAGAAAAGATAAAAATTTTACGGCATTTACGTCAGAATTTTATCTATAATTTCCGGCATTCGACTGACGCCGCAGCCGTGCCAAGTAATTGGTGATTGGCAGTTTTGCCCAGTGTGGATGGGCGACTTCCTATTGTGAGCGAGTAATGCGTTGGCCCCCCTTTAGGCCTCCTATCTTGTAACCCGTTGTCAAGGCGTAAGGATCTGCGGTGAAATCACCACGCGTCAAAGCCACTCTCTTCGCGAAGCAGCTTTGTAGGCTTGTTGGCCAGACGTTTCGGATGATCTGCTTTTGATAATCTCGCAGTAGCCGTTCTCACACTGGGAAATGTTTTCGGTCAGATGACTATCCTTCAGAACAATCCGGCATTTATATTTTGTCACAGATATTAATTAACCTGATCTGTAAGTCTGTTGTCAGCATGTTGGCCTACAACCAACTAAAGCGCATGCAAAATAATTTAAACAAAAGCATCGTGAACGTTTTGATAGTTGAATGTTCACTATAAAATATCAATAACTTTGACGATCAGTAATTTCTTCGAACGAATTAGGTGACTGCGTTTCAGTCACAACACAGGAAATAATGCTCCAAAAAATATTTTTCATAAGACAAGAGATTTATTTGCATCCGAAAATTAAACTGTTTATCTTTTTCAGCGGGGTTTTGAGGCTCAAAGTACTTCGTGTATTCGTTATAGAGATATCCACATGGGTCTAGAGCACGGAAATGTTAGGCACCACACTGACCGAGGAAAAGTAGAAATTTGAATGATATTCAATCTACAACCGACTACTGGATGGTATCTACATATAACAGTCTTGACAAGTGTAAGTTTTGCTCTTGCTGATTATCCAGTCGATTTTCAAGGCCTAGAAAACAGAACCTGTAACATAAACAAGAGCCTAGGATTGGTTTTTGAAAATGCATCCAAGAATTCCATATAAGACATTCTAAAAAAAAAATGTTTCCTATAGTAAAACGATAACGAGGCGTAAAAAGTATCTGAAAAGATGAAAAACTAAAAGATTACCAAAAATAATAAAGTACAATGAAATAAAAAATTACCAATATTAACTTCCAACAGTTTTGTCACTTTTGACATCAACTATATGACACTACAAAGTGTCATTCCGACAATACGTACAACTACTTTCTCTAATTCCTTTACCATGCTCTTTCACCCAATCCCCCCCCCCCGCCCTAATAGTCTAAACAACATTTCATCCATGTGACAAGAGAGAGAAACCTAGTAACCGAAACCGTCATCCAGCCTTTTTAACAACAGCAGCACGGGGATGCTCCGCGCGGCATCACGTTGTGAACAAGGGCATCGCCAACGGCGCCATCGGCGCCGGCGCTGACACACATCGCCGAGTTCGACCACGAAACACGATACGGCGCTTTCCCCTCTTTTTCAACGGCGAGCGACGCGCCAATTACGCCCACCCGGCGTCATCGCTCGGGCAAGGCCCCGCCCCCCCGCACTCCGCCTCCCGCCTTTCGCACGTTGGGCGAGATCTTCAAAAGGCGCGCCAAAATACGAAAACGTTATCCCAATTAATAACAACTTTTTTTATACAATGGTTTTTGGCACAATTTACGATTTCCAATGTAAAACAAGGCAAAAAAAGAAGGAAGGAAAACACCCTACAACAACAACAACAACTAAATTGGCGGTCAATGATTACAGGGTTAAAATTTAAAAACGGTTTTAAAAAATGTTTCAATTTTCATACAAATTTGTAAACAGGTGGGTTTAAGGGTTCGCCTGGTTGGCGATCATGTCAACATTGAAAAAAACGTAGAGAATGAAGTTTTACAAATTTTATTGTAGAACTCTGTTTCCCACTAAAAAATAATAAATTAATTGTTTTCAACATTATTAAGTAATTTTAACATGGTGTTTCAAGTATTTGTTCGTACATTGTAATTGTATCACCATGTTTATTTTCGTGAATTTTTTGAATATACAAATCGCTCAAAACGCGGAAAACTGCTGGCTCTCGCTCATACCGACCATGATTCCAATAAATGCACAAACGTCACTGTGACGTCTGGACCTTTTTTTAAAACAGCGAATTAGACACTCTGGAAACGCAGTATCCCAACTGCTTACTTAAATTTCCTAAATAAAATGTTTTTTTTTCTGACTTTTGGCCAGCTTTTTGATATGTTGCCTCAACTGCAACCGCGCGCTGCGGCGGGAACCGCCACCGCATACATCACGCCGACGAGCGAGCGGCCAGCCTAACCACGGCGCGCACGGGCCTCAGCATGCGAAAGCGGGGCGGGGCAGAGGGGGCCAAGAGGGGGACACAGGCGGGCGGGGCGAGAGAAGCGGAGGCGGGAAGGGTGGCGGGGAGGGGGAGGGAAGGGGTGGGTCTAGGGCGGGGCGGAGGGAGAGCGGGGGGCGGAGGAGAGGCGACAGCGGGGCGGGGGCGGGGCGGGGGCGGGGCGGGATGGCATACGTCAGGCGGCTCGGAAGCGGAGGATTAAGCGACGGCCTGTCCGGTAGCCACACTGCGCCGGTGAACGCATGACTCAGCAACATATCAAAAAGCTGGCCAAAAGTCAGAAAAAAACACTTTTATTTAGGGAAATTTAAGTAAGCAGTTGGATACTGGTTTCCAGAGTGTCTAATTCGCTGTTTAAAAAAGGTCCGAGACGTCACAGTGACGTTGTGCATTATTGGAATCATGGTCGTTGAGCGAGCAGCAGTTTTCGGTTTTGAGCGATTTTTATTATTCAAAATTCACGAAAATAACATGGTGATACAATTACATGTACGACAAATACTTGAAACACCATGTTAAAATTACTTAATTAATGTTGAAACAATTAATTTATTATTTTTTAGTGGGAAACAGAGTTCTACAATAAAATTTGTAAAAACTTCATTCTCTACGTTTTTTTCAATGTTGACATTGAATCGCAACCAGCGAACCCTTAAAACCCTGTTTACAAATTTGTATGAAAATTGAAACATTTTTAAACGTTTTTAAATTTTAACCCTTAATCATTGGACCCGCCATTTAGTTGTTGTTGTTGTTGTAGGGTGTTTTCCTTCTTCTTTTTTGCTGTTTTGACATTGGAATCGTAAATTGTGCCCAAAAACCATTGTATAAAAAGTTGTATTAAATTTGGATAACGTTTTCGTATTTTGGCCGGCCTTTTGAGATCTCGCCCCAACGTGCGAAGGCGGGAGGGGGCGGAGTGCGGGGGCGGGGCCTTGGCCGAGCGATTACGCGGGTGGCGTGAATGGCGCGTCGTCGCCGTGAAAAAGAGGGGAAAGCGCCGTATCGTGTTTCGTGGTCGAACCTCGGGCGATGTGTGTCACGCGCCGGCGCCGATGCGCCGTGGCGATGCCCTTGTTCACACGTGATGCCGCCGCGGAGCATCCCCGTGCTGCTGTTGTAAAAAGGCTGGATGACGGTTCGTTACTAGGTTTC
>BOPP01000108.1:3526637-3548011 GCA_017312745.1 Gryllus bimaculatus
AAGAGAGATATACTATCCGACGTTTATTTTAGCTCTTTTATTTTCTGCGCAGGGCGTCCCGCCGTCTCCTTCCAGTGCTTTAGGCCTCCTAGCACCTGAAATCAAACCAGCGTCACAGAAGATCGTCCGCACCAACGCTCTGCCCTTTATATTTTCCGATCCCCCCCTTACCTTCCCCCCTAAGTGCTTACTTACTATGCAGTTTTTATTTTAATTTATTATAGTAACATTTTACTTACCAATTAACTATGACTTATGACTGTTTTCTTCACTGTTTTACTTTACTTTAACATACAAATTACCTGATTAACTTACATATTGTAGGCTTATTGACTTAATTTATTTTCTCTCCAGTCTAGGCTCCGCTCAAGCTAACCGGTGCTGTTTTTCCCGCAACTCATAATTTTCAGTTTCCTAATGGTCCGAACCTTTTCCTAAAAATGTTCCTAATTCTTCCATGAATTTAGACCTTTTAAATCACCTAAAATTGGTTTTTGGGCGAGCGTTACGTTCCTGTTTTAGAAAGTAGTAATTTTCCCATTCCCCATCGCATTTTTTTCTCCATGTTTCGGGTTGCACAGCAAAATTAAGAGTATGTGGATCCAGTCCCTTCCTATCACCGCAAAAAGCACCAGATGCCATTACCACTTGCGTCCTTTAAGTCTACGCTGCATCCATCCCCCAACCCTGAAACCAAGCGTAATCCCCTCTTGCGTCCCTCTTCCGAGAGTAATGAACGAACCTTCGCAAAACCCCATAACGCGACTCGCATGAATTTGAGCCTACCTAGCGAACGTTTTTCAGCCGTTGCTGCCCAGATCTCTTGCACTTTTAAATATCCGCAAGTCTAATTGAAATCAGCCGTTCTAATTTCACGGTTTTCCCCTATCTCGCCACCAATATCCGGAGAGACGTCTCCCAACCCTGGCGCGGTCAGTAGCCGGTTTAAAACTTTGTACGCCCGCAGTAGTCGATGGTCCGCTCCCTGCCATTCGCACTCTAAAGCACCTATTGTAGAAGTGTGTCAGCCTGTTCATTAAAACTGCTAATTTAATCCATAGTTTAATAGATTTTTCATTTTAAAATCTCTCCAAAATTCCTATACTTCCGACCTCTCTAAAGACTCCGGCATTTGCTGCGCCATCTTATAAGAAACCCTAGAATTTAAATTTGAAAATAATCTGTTTCGATACTTTCTAGTCGATCTAATCCTATCCACTCCCCAGATTCCTGCCCCCATAGTTCATAGCTGGCAGAACTTAACGATTTGAACATTATATCGCATACTTTTTAACCGGCAATTCCGGAACCCTGCGCATTGCGCAAAACGCTTCTTTGAGCGGCAAATTCTTCCTTTGCTGTGAGCCGTCAGTAAATGTGATTATTCATCCCGCCATTTCATGGAAAATTTTTGCACCAAGATATGTGAATGTTTTGACGCGGTCAATTTCTTCCGCTAGCGTAGTACCAAATTTTCTTTGCTACCCCAGATAAACCATTTTTGAAGACTACTACTTTCCGTTTTTTGAATGTTTTACTTTTTAGTCCCCATGTCCACTATACCGTTCAAGAATAATTTAAACTCTTCTGTAAAGCCTCAATCGTCTCCGACATAAGACTAAAATCATCAGCATATAGATAGTCCGGGATTTTCAAGCCATCAATTTAACCGGGGCCGCTGTATCCGAGCTTCCCTGTACCCACGTCAATAAATCGTTTAATAAACAATGATAAACAAGCAGCGGGTGAAAAGGACACCCCTGTCTTACTCCTATTGTCGATTTTTTTTTTTTTTTTTTTTTTTAGCGTTATACTTCCGTCATCACGCACCTCACGCAAGAAATTACTTCCTTAATACATACTCTGCAACGTTACAACTTTTACGTGAGACGCCTAGCTCATTTAAAGTTTTCGCCATAAAGCATCCTATTAATAGAGTCAAAAAGCCTTTTCGAAATCTACAAAACTGCAATATAAGTTGGCCCCTGTTACGCGCCGCGCCTGTTTTACTTAGGGTCATCTAAACACAAATATTTTGTCGGTTTGTACGTAGCCTCTCTAAAGCCTGGCTTGCAATTCTGAGATTATTTTACCGTACTTTTCGCCCATTCAACTCAGTCGCCCGTTGAGTATTTTACAGACAGTTTGCTCAGCGCTGGCTCAAAAGACTTAAATTTCCGCGATAATTTTGTGGCAAATTCGCATCCCTTTATTTTTAAAAAATCGGTTGGAGGATAGCTGTACTCCACGTTTCTGGATACGAGCCGGAATCAGCAATTGCATTAAATAACTCATAATAACTTTCTGGGTCTAGTGCCACAATTCCCGAAAATGAATTTTGTTGGAATGCCGTCCGCGCCACCTGCCTTCTAATTATTCATTGTTAGAATGCCCTATTTACTTTCAGTCCAGGTTAGAAGGTTCGTCTAATCAGCACATCTACACGTCCTCTGGTCAGTGAAAAAATACCTTGCCCTGTTTTCAATGGTCTCTATGTGACGTCCGAGAAAAATATTGCACCGCTGACGCGTCTGCGAAATTTCATTACTTGAATTTAAATTTTATGCGCAAAGATCTGAATAAGTCCCCAAATTGATTTTACTATAATCGTTTCTTAGAAATGTCTGATATTCTTGCTGCCTCACTATTTCTGCCAAGATTTTCTTCGATTTTCTTAATTGTGGGCCTCGTACTGCCTCGTAATTAACAAATAACTGTTCTAGCCTTCTTCGCGTTTCCCCTGTTCGAAAATCCTTAAACAGGCTATTATACGTTTTCGCGCCTGGTCCTCCCGACCACTCCTCGCAACCCACCCTGGGTCGCGTTTCTCCTTCCTCCCTCTCCCCAACCACCAAATATTCAATCTGTCCTTAGAGGGATCACAGGGATATGAGTTCTTCCCTCAATAATCTAGAAAAATCAAATTGAAAGAAAAGCACTACACATTTTCGGAGACTATAATCAGGCAGGTGATATTTTATTGCAAGTATGCAATATCACCTCTTCTACGCTTAACCACATTATCCACATTTACGATGTAGGATTATTTCCTAATGTCCACGAATCGCTATATAGGAACATTAATAGACATATTAAGCGAACAGGAGTGATTTTAGGCCAAATGAAGACCAACATGACAAAAAAGCTGGAAAGTGAAATAATGTTAAACCGATAAAGAAACAATGAAACCAATTCGCGAAGATCTTGCGATGAACGCCTTTTTCGACCCACCTTCCACATGAAAGGGACGCAACCAAAAGTTCAGCCGTTGCCCACATCCCAAAATCGTTATGCTCTTAAATGACCAATCTTTAATAGTATCGAAATAAAATTAAATTTTAAATTAATTTCACATTAGAAGCGCATTTCAAAACTTCTAAAGAAGTGTAAATGGTAATACCTAATTTAAAATATAAATTAAATTTTGATATTTACATTAAAATGATAAGGAAAAAAGTAATTTGAAATAAAACTGGAGTAACGCAATGCATGTATTGAACTATGGTAACACACACTTTCCCTTATATCCTATTAAAACACAAAAGTGATCCGATTAATCCTTAATTAAGGAACATAAGATTAATTTAAAAATGACAAAAATGTTTATAAACATGTATATCTTTTCCCGAATAATAATACGACTCAAGTTAGAAGTGTTTGACAGGGACAGTAAAAAATATACCGGACAACTCAGCTGGCCTTAAGACAAGACGGTAGTTGGCGGTGCAAAGCTCCTGAAGAAGACTACTTGTCGCTCACCCTGTGCGCTTCACCTTGATGAACATGCATCCGCCGCCCCTCCTTCACGGTGCAATAGGAAATATACCAAAGTTGAAAAGTCCTTTCTATGTTATATATTATTCTCTTTCCATAAAAATTATGGATTTAAGCTAAACTAGAAATGCACAAATAAAAAGGTTGCCAATGGAATTCAACGCACAATTTTCTACCAAGAGCCAAAACGGGGGACTGATTAGCCCCAAGCAAGAACAGCTCCCTCCCACATATAGATTTTAAATTGTACACTTTTCTTCGAAAATACGCAAGACCACCAATAAACTAAATTACAACAAAAGAGAAAACATCCTCTTCATAATAAACACAGCAAAATCGAAATTTAAAAGGCGACATTTTTTAATCCCTATTTAAAATTCGCAGAAAGCGCGCAAGATCATTTTTGTTAATCAGGAAGATTTCTGGGAGGAGAAACTGGTTGATGAGCTCAGAACCCGAGGAGTGCCGCGGGGTGGGGTGGAGTGTGAGCACACGCGTGCGGCAAAGTGGCCTGCTTGGCTTAGCACCGGCCCATATACGTTAGCTGCCGCCAGGAAGGCGGTCCCTGCTGCATGAATCCTCCAATCTTCTACATACAGCCGCCAGAGTCCCTCTACGACTTCAAATGTCTCTCCAAACTAAAAACTAACAATAATAACAACTTTCATACTTCTATTATCTTTAAAATCAGTTCTACTTAATAATAATTTCATGTAATATTTACCTTAGTTTTCAAAATTTAAAAATATTAATAATTAACTAATTAAGTACATGAATACTACAATATGCTTAATTTGTTGTTTTCCATGACAATTTTTTATATATTATCAATAATAGTAATAGTAATAAGAAATAACAATTATAACAATAAACAAGGAACAACAACAACAATAATAACAATACTAAAAACAAATAATAATAAATAGTTGTAATATTCAGTAGGCTTTCACTTCGCTACATGGAAAATGTTGCTCAAAACGATGTTGACGTATTGATATTCTTAGCAACTGACCCACCTTAAAGTTGAATATCAACTGTGTATTATTTACATTATGAGTTTACGGCTGGGCATTGATGTACCGACTGCCCGAGACCGCCACATTTAAATCGTGCGTCTGGGGTGGTGAATCGTTGGGCATTTGTCGAGTGACTTTGCGCTATACGTTCTATACTTTTAAATTTGATTGCTTTTTTTTAAATTAATTTACGTAGTAATTGTAGGTTAGCGCGTTTTTATTTTGAACATTTGTCAATTTATTTCAAGATATTTTTTACTTTAGTTAATTTAAAAAGTTCGGTTCTTTGGTTGTGGCCTTAGCACACGTTTCCCCCTACTACCTCCGCGTACCCGTGCAAGAACTCTCATGTTAAACCCACACTCTTCCTATCCTTCTATTCCATTCTAAGAGGGAAAAGTTGTTTAAGAAACGTTATTTAATTTCTTTCAAAATTCTACAAATCACTTCCTATGTACTAACCCAATATCAAAAATAACAAACAATGTAATTTATGTTAAAATACATTTTCAATAAAGATTTATTTAGTATAATTTGAGAGATTTCTTTGGAGTGAATCTAGAATTAATAATTATTAAAATAAACCACTCAAGTCTGTGCAAACCCAGGTGTACACAGAAAGCGGAAGTAGTATAAGATGAATCTCCGCCTACTAAGCGTGACGTCAACATGTGACGGAAAAATTGTAGTATCGATAAGTATCGAACCCGAAAAAAAACAATAAGAATGTCCAAAAATATCTCATCCTACAGACTACAGAGTGAGGACGTTACTAGGGGGTAATAAGGCCTCAAAATGTTCAAGTTTTAAGGCCCAAAAAACGCTTCATTTAGAAGTTATTTAACCAATCTTAACGAGTTTATCTCAAAAATTACTCGTTACAACAAAAAAGTGGGAAACTACTGAACTAGAATTTGGAGCTAAGATCTGGTTCAAAAACCAGAAAGATCACACGTCACCAGCAACAAGCAAGAGCAGTAGGCGCTTATTCAAAACACTAGCCAACAAGTCCGCAACGAATTAGCGGAAAGAATACCGGTTTTAACAAGATCTAGAGTGTGCTCTACGCACGTGTCGATTTGAACAAGATCTAGCCGTGCTTGAAGGCAAACACTACTTGGTTCACAAGTGGGTTACGGTCCAGTGAGTCCTGCACGTGATGCACGAAGATGAGAATTGAAAACTAGACGTCAGGGACGGGAAATCAGGACACTTAGGAAACGATCACCCTCTGGCCCGAGATCAGGCAATGTTGGAAAGGCAAATCTAAAGATGGGTAATTACCATCTTTATTCAATTCCACGCTGAAAATTCAAAATCCAATTCATTTCATTCAAAGCACGGTTCTTTTAAAATAATTTCGAAAACGCCTAAGCATATTACCAATTTAATCAGAAAGTATGCTATTCTACATTATTGAAAGTGAATCTAATGGATGGAGATTAGAAAAGAATTAAATGGTAGCTCGATAACTTTAAATATTCTTAATTCGAAATCAGTACTTCAAGTTTCATTTGTAATAGTTACATTACGTTCTAGGCAATAGATCACACACGTGTTTTTTAAGTTTGGTCATTATGGATTAGTATATGAATTTTCCGTAAATCGAAAATGATTTAATTTTGCTAGTTGCGGGAGATTAGAAGTTAAAGAAGACGTTTTTTTCTTTTAGAAATAATGTTTCAGGATCTTATTTTAATGCCCAAGCGGAAATTCTATCATATTTTTACAGGTAATTTAAGCGTTCTTTTCATTATTCATACTCGCCAGATTTTCACCATCCAATCAATTCTCCATCTGCAAAGATATCTGTCTTGGGATATGCACTACAAATGGCAGAAAAAGATATTTTATGCATTTTTCTCTTTCTATCTTTAAGCAAAAAACGATCAAATGAGACAAATCAAAAAAAGACAGAAAAAAAGCAAATATCAAGTTTACAAGATAAAAATACGATCCAAAGAGAGTAACAAGACCATAATCAAATCCATACGAGTCCATATGAGCGAATGTTCCAGAAACATCCCTCAGCAGACGAGTAACAAGTGTTAACGTAAACAAATTATTGTATTTTACCGGTCGCGAGAAAACTTTTCCAGAGTGGCGAAAGTTTTCCGCACGCCACCCAGCCAAGAACTTTGTACATGACAACTACTACACCTGGCAAACTGACCCACATTTTGCAGATTTTATTGTTAACAAAAGAGTCTTTTGAAAATACAAGGATGTTGAAATTAAATAGTATTTGCTCTTAAAAAGGAAGTGTCAAAATTAATTTTGTGATTGTTGAAAGTTAAAACCACTGAAATGAAGAATAACGACATTAGTAAACTTTTATACTCTCAGACTAAAAGTCTCTTAAGACAACTGACTGTTTAACAAAATAATATATTCCACTTTTCTCTTTTCAGAAGAATTCAAGTTAGTTTTGTTTCTCTGATCGTTTTTAAAAAGTCTAAGAAGGCTTAAAACATCTAAAGCAGCTCAACTCAATGACTTCCCTGGTCCGTTAAAGGTAATCTAATAGATGCCAGGTAATTTACATTTCCGCTAGGTTAGTTTAAGCTGCAGTGATAACGGAAGACAATTTCAATGCAAAAGAGTGGTAATTGAAAGATGAGTAGCTCGCTAATTAATCTCAGAAATTACACAAAAAAAACACATTGCAGGAAGTTCGCAGTGGATGTCAATTGAATTTTGTCGAGGAAGAAGATTTATTTTCTTCTACAATCTCTATCAAGGACACATTCCTTTTTTCGTGAAGAAAAAAAATATCAAAGAATTTAAAATCTGAAAGGCTTTTTAATCACGTTGAATAACTCGAAGCAAATGCACTTGACAGAAAGTTGTAGTGTAAATCTTCCAAAGAGCAATACATTTCTCGTCTCATTTAAAGGAAATTACACTGAGTTAGAGAAAAATGATAGAAATGTTAAAATGCAGAAAGACCAGTCCCATCGAAACAGCATATACGAATATGTTTTCCAGCTGCATGAAGGACGTCCTAAAGGATTTCGTTCTGAAGTGAAACATAAATAAAGAACGCCGTGGCTAGAACGTTCGACCATGTTTTAAGGGTAGTAAGGAATTCGTTCATAAGGTTCACTTCGATTCCAATCCACATTCTCCTGAGGAATATTCAGTGCATCTATTTTATCATCTTTAGGAAGGACATTTTTAAAACCAGTAATTTGACGCCTGCTTGCGAATAAAGCCAAATCCCGCAATCATTTGGTATTCCTCCATTGGCCACCTCTAATACAACATTTTGAAAACGGCAACGGGGTGACTCCTCTTGGGAGTGTCCTTTATCTTAAGCGCGTAATAATTTTGATCGGAAGTGAGAATGGTTGTAAGTCAACGATTAACTGGCAAAATCTCGGACGCTATGGGCTGGTACGTCCTTGAATTATAGGAACACTATTTACTTTCAAAAATAATCCAGTTAAAAAATGAAACAATGAGGTTTTCCGGAGTGTGCACTCCAGTTCCTAGAAATCACACTGTAATAACATTTGGCCGTAACATGCGAACCCCCACGTGACACCAATGAATTAACAAGGATAATTGATTAAACTTGCCAACCCATAACACCAAGATATATGAAGACACACGCAATTTGCACAACCTGCCACTACGACGCCCAGCGTGAAGCGAATGATTTAATACAAATTTTGGTTTCAGACAAAACCAATACCTTGGATGTCTACGACCGTAAGAAGCATAAACCTTCTTAAAGAAATCATTTCAAATACTAAAAAATGTTGAAAGGTCTGTCGCATGTTTTTCCCTTCTCACTTGACCTACATTTCAATAATTATCACTGATGAACCTGCAACACAACTCGAATAATATAAAAAATAAGGATTACAGATATGATTTGGAAACAGTCACCACTACAGCCAGCTTAAACGATTTTTAATTCTTCTGCAATAAACAACGCGGCCGACTGAGGGCCCCGTTTCCCACACTTAATCTATACTAATGGAAGTGAATTTCAACGACATGTAACACACATCGACCACCCACAAAAAGTATGCAACGAATATAAACAACATTTTACAGGATTTTCTTCAGGATTGTTGAAGTGTCCTTGCAAAATTTTGTAAAAATTAATGCACACAATAGAAAAATAAATTAATTTAAATGTGTTGGTAGAAGCACTACGATTTAATTATGTTTTCGCGCTGCCCGCTAAGAGAGATCCCAATTAATGGTTCCTGGTTCCTAATTAATTCGCGCTCTGAGCCCAGTGGTGGTACCGTGAAATGGTACCTAATAGTTTTGCTAGATTACAGTAGTGGTGAGTAATTTGTATTAAATAGCAATGTAAACTGTAAAATAATATATTTTTATTACAATTTTCGACCAACTAAAATAAAAATAATCTTATAGCGCCGTTGTTTATATCAAAGTGCATTATATCGAAAGTGCTTCGTATTTCACAAGGGATTGAATATGAAAGAAACCCTGTCAACGTCGGGAATTTTAATGGTATTTAATAATAATTTGTCGTACGTGAGAAACAACGTAAATCCAGGAATAACTACTTTAATTTTCGCGATTTAGTCCCGCGCAAATTTCCAAAATTACAGCGCAAGACAGCGCCCGGTCCGCGACGCACGTCGCACCACGCGCTGCGAGTAAACGCCCTCTGCGGCCGTGTGGCGCGGCCGCCTCCCCATTCCTTCGTTCTTCTCGCTATGCGCTAGCCACGCCCCTCGGCGACCGGCGCGCGCCCACGCCGCACTTGCACGCAGCAGCCGTCGCCGGTGCAGGAATTAACTTGTTTTTCGCCCGCTAAGTCGGCGTGATGCGCATAATCCGCGCCGCTATACCGCCGGCGCAACGGCACGTGGACGCGCGCGGCTTTTCCTACTTCGCGGCTCAGTTTTGCGGAGTTTGGAAGTCCGCCCGGGGCGCCCGCCGGGGCTCGCTCGTTCGTTCGCTAAGCCTTTCCGTCGATGGGCGAAATGAGTCGGCATCGCTGTCCTTGGGGTATCCGTATTCTCGGTGGCGTCGTAGGCTAACCGCGGCCTGGGTCTCCAGATTGGCTGTTCGCTTCCGAGCGATACCGTGACCGAGTTGTCATTGTTTTTACTATACTTCATTGTGAAACGACTGATCTGATATTCACGTGAATTTAAAGCTCTGTTCAAGACTGCAAAAGGGTTTCATCTCTTTATTTCCGCACAAATGTTTGGCACGACCACTTCGCAATCGAAAGCAATCGACAAAAACAAAGACATAGATTTTGGCTAAATACCATATTTTTATTAAGTGACACGGGGGATATAAATCTAGAAAAGGATAAACTGCATTTGCGACAACCGGCCGTTCTATCTGTTACTTCCGGCATCTGATCGACAGCCCCGTGCGAGTAATGGCCATCACAAGTTTTGCCCAGTTTGATGACGCCAGCAATGGCCTGTGCTATTGGTGAGCGAAATTAGTCAGCATTGTCACTTGGGATAACTCTGTATTCTCGGTAGGGTTTCGTCGTAGGTTTTTTCACGGCGCAAGTCATGAGTTTGCGTACGGCCTGTCCGATGCAATGACTATAATCTGATATTTCCGGCTTTTTTGGATTGGTTAAAGCTTTTTTTCACTGCGAAAATGTTCATCGTCTATATTTCTGCACAATGTTAGGTGGCATGACCACTTCGCGATTCACAATACATACTTGCATTAAGTAACAAAAGGGAATATACAATAGAAAGAAGATAAACTGTATTCCGTCAGAAGTTTTATCTGTTACTTCCGGCATCCAATTGACTGCGGGTTCGAGTATTATTGTATATACCAATATTTTCATTAAGTGACACGGGGGATAATATCTAGAAAAGGAAAACTGGCATTTGCAACAACGCGTCTGTTTACTTCCGGCATCTGATCGACAGCCCGTCGAGTAATGGCCCAATCGCAGTTTTGGCGCCTGTGGGTGACCGGCGCAATGACACTGTCTATTGGTGAGGCGAAAAATGAGTCCGCCCCATTGCAGCCCCTGGGGTACTCCAATATCTGCGGAACCGCGACGTTGACTTCCGCGGCCTGAACTTTGGGATTTTGCATTCGCTGTCCAAACAAGAATAGCAATCCTGATATTTTTAACGGCTTTTAGGGGGTACTGGTTAAAACTTTGTTCAAGCTGCGAAGCGGTGATCTCTAATATTTCTGCATAAATGTTAGTGCACCAGCTCTCGTGGGTCAAAAGTTACTGGGTCTAAAAACAAGAAGGTGATTGACAATAGCCTATCTTAAATAAGTGGCAAAGGAAATATATCTAGAAAAGATAAAAATTTTACGGCATTTACGTCAGAATTTTATCTATAATTTCCGGCATTCGACTGACGCCGCAGCCGTGCCAAGTAATTGGTGATTGGCAGTTTTGCCCAGTGTGGATGGGCGACTTCCTATTGTGAGCGAGTAATGCGTTGGCCCCCCTTTAGGCCTCCTATCTTGTAACCCGTTGTCAAGGCGTAAGGATCTGCGGTGAAATCACCACGCGTCAAAGCCACTCTCTTCGCGAAGCAGCTTTGTAGGCTTGTTGGCCAGACGTTTCGGATGATCTGCTTTTGATAATCTCGCAGTAGCCGTTCTCACACTGGGAAATGTTTTCGGTCAGATGACTATCCTTCAGAACAATCCGGCATTTATATTTTGTCACAGATATTAATTAACCTGATCTGTAAGTCTGTTGTCAGCATGTTGGCCTACAACCAACTAAAGCGCATGCAAAATAATTTAAACAAAAGCATCGTGAACGTTTTGATAGTTGAATGTTCACTATAAAATATCAATAACTTTGACGATCAGTAATTTCTTCGAACGAATTAGGTGACTGCGTTTCAGTCACAACACAGGAAATAATGCTCCAAAAAATATTTTTCATAAGACAAGAGATTTATTTGCATCCGAAAATTAAACTGTTTATCTTTTTCAGCGGGGTTTTGAGGCTCAAAGTACTTCGTGTATTCGTTATAGAGATATCCACATGGGTCTAGAGCACGGAAATGTTAGGCACCACACTGACCGAGGAAAAGTAGAAATTTGAATGATATTCAATCTACAACCGACTACTGGATGGTATCTACATATAACAGTCTTGACAAGTGTAAGTTTTGCTCTTGCTGATTATCCAGTCGATTTTCAAGGCCTAGAAAACAGAACCTGTAACATAAACAAGAGCCTAGGATTGGTTTTTGAAAATGCATCCAAGAATTCCATATAAGACATTCTAAAAAAAAAATGTTTCCTATAGTAAAACGATAACGAGGCGTAAAAAGTATCTGAAAAGATGAAAAACTAAAAGATTACCAAAAATAATAAAGTACAATGAAATAAAAAATTACCAATATTAACTTCCAACAGTTTTGTCACTTTTGACATCAACTATATGACACTACAAAGTGTCATTCCGACAATACGTACAACTACTTTCTCTAATTCCTTTACCATGCTCTTTCACCCAATCCCCCCCCCCCGCCCTAATAGTCTAAACAACATTTCATCCATGTGACAAGAGAGATTTTTTATTTCAATTACTATTATTTTTGGTAATTCTTTTAGTTTTTCATCTTTTCAGATACTTTTTACGCTCGTTTTACTATAGGAAACATTTTTTTAGAATGTCTTATTGGAATTCTTGGATTGCATTTTCAAAACAATCCTAGGCTCTTGGTTTATGTTACAGGTTCTGTTTTTCTAGGCTGAAAATCGAGTGGATAATCAGCAAGAGCAAAACTACACTTGTCAAGACTGTTATATGTAGATACCATCAGTAGTCGGTTGTAGATTGAATATCATCAAATTTCTACTTTTTCCTCGGTCATCGTGCCTAACATTCCGTGCTCTAGACCCAATGTGGATATCTCTATAACAAATACACGAAGTACTTGAAGCCTCAAAACCCCGCTGAAAAAGATAAACAAGTTAATTCGGATGCGAATAAATCTCTTTCTTATGAAAATATTTTTGGAGCATTATTTTCCTGTGTTGTGACTGAAACACTCACCTAATTCGTTCGAAGAAATACTGATCGGTCAAAGTTATTTGATATTTATAGTGAACATTCAACTATCAAAACGTCACGATGCTTTTTTTAAATTTATTTGATGCGCTTTAGTTGGTGTAGCCAACATGCTGACAACAGACTTACAGATCAGGTAATAATATCTGTTGAAAAATATAATGGCCGATTGTTCTGAAGATAGTCATCTAACCGAAAACATTTCCAGTGTGAGAACGGCACTGCGAGATTATCACAAGCAGATCATCGAAACGTTGGCCAACAAGCCTACAAAGCTGCTTCGCGAAGAGAGTGGCTTGACGCGTGGTGATTTCAACCGCAGAATCCTACGCCTTTACAACGTTTACAAGATAGGGAGCCTAAAGGGGGCAACGCATACTCGCTCACCAATAGGCAGGTCGCCATCCAACTGGGCAAAACTGCAATCACCAATACTGGCACCGGCTGGCGGCGTCAGTCGAATGCCGGAAATTATAGATAAAATTCTGACGTAAATGCGTAAAATTTTTATCTTTTTAGATATATTTCCTTTGCCACTTATTTAAGATAGGCTATTGTCAATCACTTCTTGTTTTTAGACCCAGTACTTTTTGACCACGAAGAGCTGGTGCCACTAACATTTATGCAGAAATATAGAGATCACCGCTTCGCAGTTGAACAAAGTTTTAACCAGTACCCCCTAAAAGCCGTAAAATATCAGATTGTATTCATTGTTTGGACAGCCGAATGCAAATCCCAAGGTTCAGGACGCGGAAGTCAACGTCGGTTCCGAGAATATGGAGTACCCCAGGGGCTGCAATGCGGACTCATTTTCGCTCACCAATAGACAGGTCATTGCGCGGTCACCCAACAGGGCAAAACTGCGATGGCCATTACTCGCACGGGCTGTCGATCAGATGCCGGAAGTAACAGAACGGTTGTTGCAAATGCAGTTTTTCCTTTTCTAGATATATCCCCCGTGTCACTTAATGAAAATATGGTATATACAATAATACTCGAACCCGCTGTCAATTGGATGCCGGAAGTAACAGATAAAACTTCTGACGGAAATACAGTTTATTCTCTTTCTATGTATATTCCCTTTGTTACTTAATGCAAGTATGGTATTGTGAATCGCGAAGTGGTCATGCCACTAACATTTGTGCAGAAATATAGAGATGAACATTTCGCAGTTGAAAAAAGCTTTAACCAATCCAAAAAGCCGTGAAATATCAGATTATAGTCATTGCTCGGACAGCCGTACGCAAATCTCATGACTCTGGCCGTGAAAACCTACGACGAACCCTACGAGAATACAGAGTATCCCAAGTGATCAATGCTGACTAATTTTCGCTCACCAATAGACAGGCCATTGCTTGGTCATCAAACTGGGCAAAACTGTGATGGCCATTACTCGCACGGGCTGTCGATCAGATGCCGGAAGTAACAGATAGAACGGTTGTCGCAAATGCAGTTTATCCTTTTCTAGATATATCCCCCGTGTCACTTAATAAAAATATGGTATTGCCAATCTATTCTTGTTTTTGGTCGATGCTTTCCGATTGCGAAGTGGTCGTGCCACAAACATTTGTGCGGAAATAAAGAGATGAACCCTTTGCAGTTGAACAGAGCTTAAATCCGTGAAATATCAGATTATTGTCGTTTCACAATGAAGTATAGTAAAAACAATGACAACTCGCGTCATGGTATCGCTCGGAGAGCCGAACGCCAATCTGGAGACCCAGGCCGCGGTAGCCTACGACGCCACCGAGAATACGGAGTACCCCAAGGACAGCGATGCCGACTCATTTCCGCCCATCGACGGAAAGGCTAGCGAACGAACGAGCGAGCGCCCGCGGGCGCCCGGGCGGACTTCCAACTCCGCAAAACTGCAGCCGCGAAAGTAGGAAAAGCCGCGCGCGTCCACGTGGCCGTTTGCGCGGCGTATAGCGGCCGCGGATTATGCGCATCACGCGCGACTTAGCGGGCGAAAAACGAGTTAATTTCCTGCACCGGCGACGGCTGCTGGTGCAGTGCGGCGTGGCGCGGCACGGCGCCGAGGGGCGTGGCTAGCGCATAGCGAGAAGAACGAGCGAATGGGGAGCGCCGCGCCACACGGCCCGCAGAGGGCGTTACTCGCAGCGGTGGTGCGACGTGCGTCGCGGGACCGGGCGCTGTCTGCGCTGTAATTTTGGAAATTTGCGCGGACTAAATCGCGAAAATAAAGTAGTTATTCCTGGATTTACGTTGTTTCTCACGTACGACAAATTATTATTAAATACCATTAAAATTCCCGGCGTTGACAGGGTTTTCTTCATATTCAATCCTTGTGAAATACGAAGCCACTTTGATATAATGCACTTTGATATAAACAACGGCGTATAAGATTATTTTTAATTTAGTTGGTCGAAATTGTAATAAAATATATTATTTTACAGTACATTGCTATTAGATTACAAATTACTCACCACTACTGTAATCTAGCAAAACTATTAGGTACCATTTCTACGGTACCACCACTTGGCTCAGACGGAATTAATTAGGAACCAGGAACCATTAATTGGGATCTCTCTTAGCGGCAGGCGAAAAATAATAATCGTAGTGCGTCTACCAACACATTTAAATTATTTATTTTCCTATTAGTGTTGCATTAAATTTTACCAAATTTTGCAAGGACACTTCAACAATCCTGAAGAAAATCCTGTAAAAATGTTGTTTATATTCGTGCATTACTTTTTGTGGTGTCGATGTGTGTTACATGTCGTTGAATTCACTTCCATTAGTATAGATTAAGTGTGTGAAACGGGCCCTCAGTCGGCCGCGTTGTTATTGCAGAAGAATTAAAAATCGTATAGCTGCTTTAGTGGTGACTGTTTCCAAATGATATCTGCTAATCCTTATTTTATGATTATTCGAGTTGTGTTGCAGGTCATCAGTGATAATTATTGAAATGTAGGTCAAGTGAGAGGAAAAACATGCGACAGACCTTTCAACATTATTAGTATTTGAAATGATTTATTTAATGAAGGTTATCTTCTTACGGTCGTAGACATCCAAGGTATGGTTTTGTCTGAAACCAAAAATTTGTATTAAATCATTCGCTCACGCTGGGCGTCGTAGTGAGTTGTGCAAATTGCGTGTGTCTTCATATATCTTGGTGTTATGGTGGCAGTTAATCAATTATCCTTGTTAATTCATGGTGTCACGTGGGTTCGCATGTACGGCCAAATGTTATTACAGTGTGATTCTAGGAACTGGGTGCACACTCGGAAACCTCATTGTTTCATTTTTTTTAACTGATTATTTTGAAGTAAATAGTGTCCTATAATTCAAGAACGTACAGCCATAGCGTCCGAGATTTTGCAGTTAATCGTTGACTTACAACCATTCTCACTTCCGATCAAAATTATTACGCGCTTAAGATAACAGGGACACTCCCCAAGAGAGTCACCCCGTGCCGTTTTCAAAATGTTTGTAGTTAGAGGTGGGCCAATGGAGGATTACCAAATGATTGCGGATTTGGCTTTATTCGCAAGCAGGGTCAAATACGGTTTATAAAATGTCCTTCTAAAGATGATAAATAGATGCTGAATATCCTCAGAGAATGTGGACTGGAATCGAAGTGACCTTATGAACGTAATTCCTTACTACCCTTAAACATGTCGAACTTTCTAGCCACGGCGTTCTTTATTTATGTTTCACTTCAGAACGAAATCCTTTAGACGTCCTTCATGAGCTGAAAACATATTCGTATATGCTGTTCGATGGACTGGTCTTTCTGCATTTTAACATTTCTATCATTTTCTCTAACTCAGTGTAATTTCTTTAAATGAGACGAGAAATGTATGCTCTTTGAAGATACACTACCTTTCTGTCAAGTGACATTTGCTTCGAGTTATTCAACGTGATTAAAAGCCTTTCAGATTTAAATCCTTTGATATTTTTTTCTTCACGAAAAAGGAATGTGTCCCTTGAATAGAGAATTGGTAGAGAAATAAATCTTCTTCCTCGACAAAATTCAATGACATCCCACTGCGAACTTCCTGCAAGTGTTTTTATTGTGGTAATTTCTGAGATTAATTAGCGAGCTACTCATCTTTCAATTACCACTCTTTTGCATTGAAATTGTCTTCCGTTATCACTGCAGCTTAAACTAACCTAGGGAAATGTAAATTACCTGGCATCTATTAGATTACTTTAACGACCAGGGAAGTCTTGAGTTGAGCTGCTTAGATGTTTAAGCTTCTTAGACTTTTAAAAACCGATCAGAGAAAACAAAACTAACTTGAAATCTTCTGAAAAGAGAAAAGTGGAATATATTATTTTTGTAAACAGATCAGTGTCTTAAGAGACTTTTAGTCTGAGAGTTAAAAGTTACTAATTCGTTATTCTTCATTATCAGTGGTTTTAACTTTCAACAATCAACAAAATTAATTTTGACACTTCCTTTTTAAGGCAAATACGATTTAATTCAACATCCTTGTATTTTCAAAAAGACTCTTTGTAACAATAAAAATCTGCAAATGTGGGTCAGTTGCAGGTGTAGTAGTGTCATGTACAAAGTTCTTGCTGGGGCGTGCGGAAAACTTCCGCACTCTCGAAAAGTTTTCTCACGACGGTAAAATACAATAATTTGTTTACCGTTAACACTTGTTACTCGTCTGCTGAGGGATGTTTCTGAACATCCTCGTTATATGGACTCGTATGATTGATAAACTTGATATTTGCTTTTTTCTGTCTCTTTTGATTGTCATTTGATCGTTTTGTAAGATATAAAAGAGAAAATATGCTAAAATATCTTTTTCTGCCATTTGTAGTGCATATCCCAAGACAATATATCTTGCAGATTGAGAATTGATTGGATGGTTGAAAATCTGGCGAGATGAATAATGAAAGAACGCTTATTACCTTGTAAAAAATATGATAGAATTCCGCTTGGGCATTAAAATAGATCCTGAACATTATTCTAAAAGAAAAAAACGTCTTCTTTAACTTCTAATCTCCCGCACTAGCAAATTAATAATCATTTTCCGATTTACGAAAATTCATATACTAATCCATAATTGACCAAACTAAAAAACACGTGTGTGATCTAATGCTTAAGAACGTAGTACTTATACAAATGAAACTGAAGTACTGATTCGAATTAAGAATATTTTAAAGTGTATCGAGCTACCATTTAATTCTTTTCTAATCTCCCATCCATTAGATTCACTTAATAATGTAGAATAGCAATACTTTCTGATTAAATTGGTAATATGCTTAGGCGTTTTCCGAATTATTTTTTAAAAGAACCCGTGCTTTTGAATGAAATGAATTGGATTTGAATTTTCAGGTGAATTGAATAAAGATTGGTAACACCCATCTTTAGATTTGCCTTTCCAACATTGCCTGATCTCGGGCCAGAGGGTGATCGTTCTAGTGTCCTTGATTCCCGTCCCTGACGTCTAGTTTTCAATCTCATCTTCGTGCATCACGTGCCAGACTCACTGGACCGTAACCCACTGCTGAACCAAGTAGTGTTGCCTTCAAGCACGCTCTAGATCTTGTTCAAATCGACACGTGCGTAGAGCACACTCTAGATCTTGTTAAAACCGGTATTCTTGTCGTAATCGTTGCGGACTGATTGGCTAGTGTTTTGAATAATGTGCCTACTGCTCTTGCTTTTGCTGTGACGTGTGATCTTTCTGGTTTTGAACCAGATTCTTAGCTCCAAATTCTAGTTCAGTAGTTCCCACTTTTTTATTGTAACGAGGTAATTTTTTAGATAAACTCGTTAAGATTGTTAAATAACTCCTAAATGAAGCATTTTTGGGCCTTAAAACTGACATTTTGAGGCCTTATACCCCCTAGTAACGTTCCTCACTCTGTAGTCTGTAGGATGAGATATTTTTGGACATTCTATTGTTTTTTTTCGGGTTCGATACTTATCGATACTACCAATTTTCCCGTCACATGTGACGTCACGCTTAGTAGGCGGAGATTCATCTTATACTACTTCCGCTTTCTGTGTACACCTTGGGTTGCACAGACTGATGTGGTTTATTTACATAATTATTAATTCTAGATTCACTCCAAGAAATCTCTCAATTATACTAAATAAATCTTTATTGAAAATGTATTTTTAACATAAATTACATTGTTTGTTATTTTTGATATTGGGTTAGTACATAGGAAGTGTATTTGTAGATTTTGAAAGAAATAAATACGTTTCTTTAACAACTTTCCCTCTTAGAATGGAAATAGAAGGATAGGGAAGAGTGTGGGGTTTAACATGAGAGTTCTTGCACGGGTACGCGGAGGTAGTAGGGGAAACGTGTGCTATGGCACAACAAAGAACGAACTTTTTAAATTAACTAAAGTAAAATATCTTGAAATAAATGACAAAGCAAAATAAAAACGCGCTAACCTACAATACTACGTAAATTAATTTAAAAAAGCAATCAAATTTAAAAGTATAGAACGTATAGCGCAAGTCACTCGACAAATGCCAACGATCACACCCCAGACGCACGATTTAAATGTTGGCGGTCTCGGGCAGTCTGTACATCAATGCCCAGCCGTAAACTCATAATGTAAATAATACACAGTTTGATATTTCAACTTAAGGTGTCAGTTTGCTAAGATATTCAATACGTCAACATCGTTTGAGCAACATTTCCATGTAGCGAAGTGAAAGCCTACTGAATATTACAACTATTATTATTATTGTTGTTAGTATTGTTATTATTGTTGTTGTTGTTCTTGTTATTGTTATAATTGTTATTCTTATTACTATTACTATTATTGATAATAATATAAAAATTGTCATGGAAAACAACAAATTAAGGCATAATTGTAGTATTCATGTACCTTAATTAGTTAATTATTAATATTTTTAATTTTTGAAAACTAAGGGTAAATATTACATGAAATTATTATAAGTAGAACTGATTTTAAGATAATAGAAGTATGAAAGTTGTTATTATTGTTATTTTTAGTTTGGAGAGACATTTGAAGTCGTAGAGGGAGCTCTGGCGGCTGTATGTAGAAGATGGAGGATTCATGCAGCAGGGACCGCCTCCTGGCGGCAGCTTAAACGAGATGGGCCGGTCTAAGCCAAGCAGGCCACTTGCGCCACGCGTGTGCTCACACTCCACCCCACCCCGCGGCACTCTCGGGGTTCTGAGCTCATCAACCAGTTTCCTCCTCCAGAAATCTTCCTGATAACAAAAATGATCTTGCGCGCTTTCGCGAATTTTAAATAGGATTAAAAAAATGTCGCCTTTTAAATTTTCGATTTTGCTGTGTTTATATGAAGAGATGTTTCTCTTTTTGTTGTAATTAGTTTTATTGGTGGTCTGGTATTTCGAAGAAAAGTGTAACCAAATTTAAATCTATATGTGGAGGGAGCTGTTCATTGCTTGGGCTTAATCAGTCCGTTTGCTCTTGGTAGAAAATTGTGCGTTGAATTCCATTGCAACCTTTTTATTTGTGGCATTTCTAGTTTAGCTTAAATCCATAATTTTATGAAAGAGAATATATATAACATAGAAAGGACTTTTCAACTGGTATATTTCCTATTGCACCGTGAAGGAGTGGGCGGCGGATGCATGTTCATCAAGGTGAGCGCCACAGGTGAGCGACAAGTAGTCTTCTTCAGGAGCCTGTTAGCACCGCCACTACCGTCTTGTCTAAGCCAGCTGAGTTGTCCGGTATATTTTTTACTGTCCCTGGTCAAACACTACTAACTGAGTCGTATTATTATCCCGGGAAAGATATACATGTTTAATAACATTTTTGTCATTTTTAATTAATCTTATGTTCCTTAATTAAGGATAATCGGATCACTTTTGTTGTTTAATAAGGATATAAGGAAAGTGTGTGTACCATAGTTCAATAACATGCATGCGTTACTCCAGTATATTTCAAATTACTTTTTCCTTATCATTTTAATGTAATCAAAATTTAATTTATATTAAATTAGGTATACATTTACACTTCTTTAGAAGTTTTGATGGCTTCTAAATGTGAAATTAATTAAAATTTAATTTTATTTCGATACTATTTAAAGATTGGTCATTTAAAGCATAACGATTTTGGGATGTGGGCAACGGCTGGAACGTTTTGGTTGGTCCCTTTTTCATGTCGAAGGGGTCGAAAGAGGGTTCATCGCAAGATCTTTCGGAATTGGTTCATTGTTTCTTTATCGGTTTTAACATTATTCACTTCCAGCTTTTTTGTCATGTTGGTCTTCATTTGGCCTAAAATCACTCCGTCGCTAATATGTCTATTAATGTCCTATATAGCGATATCGTGACAATTAGGAAATAATCCTACAGTCGTAATGTGGATAATGTGGTTAAGCGTAGAAGAGGTGATATTGCAATACTTGCAATAAACTATCACCTGCCTATTAAGTCTCGAAAGATGTGTAGGTGCTTTACTTTCAATTCTGATTTTCTAGATTATTGATGAAGAACTTCATATCCCTGTGATCCCTCTAAGACAGATTGAATATTTTGGTGGTTGGGGGAGAGGAGGAAGGGAACGGACCCAAGGGTGGTTTAGCGAGGAGTGTCGGGAGACCAGGCGCG
>BOPP01000108.1:3548036-3565761 GCA_017312745.1 Gryllus bimaculatus
AAGAGAGATATACTATCCGACGTTTATTTTAGCTCTTTTATTTTCTGCGCAGGGCGTCCCGCCGTCTCCTTCCAGTGCTTTAGGCCTCCTAGCACCTGAAATCAAACCAGCGTCACAGAAGATCGTCCGCACCAACGCTCTGCCCTTTATATTTTCCGATCCCCCCCTTACCTTCCCCCCTAAGTGCTTACTTACTATGCAGTTTTTATTTTAATTTATTATAGTAACATTTTACTTACCAATTAACTATGACTTATGACTGTTTTCTTCACTGTTTTACTTTACTTTAACATACAAATTACCTGATTAACTTACATATTGTAGGCTTATTGACTTAATTTATTTTCTCTCCAGTCTAGGCTCCGCTCAAGCTAACCGGTGCTGTTTTTCCCGCAACTCATAATTTTCAGTTTCCTAATGGTCCGAACCTTTTCCTAAAAATGTTCCTAATTCTTCCATGAATTTAGACCTTTTAAATCACCTAAAATTGGTTTTTGGGCGAGCGTTACGTTCCTGTTTTAGAAAGTAGTAATTTTCCCATTCCCCATCGCATTTTTTTCTCCATGTTTCGGGTTGCACAGCAAAATTAAGAGTATGTGGATCCAGTCCCTTCCTATCACCGCAAAAAGCACCAGATGCCATTACCACTTGCGTCCTTTAAGTCTACGCTGCATCCATCCCCCAACCCTGAAACCAAGCGTAATCCCCTCTTGCGTCCCTCTTCCGAGAGTAATGAACGAACCTTCGCAAAACCCCATAACGCGACTCGCATGAATTTGAGCCTACCTAGCGAACGTTTTTCAGCCGTTGCTGCCCAGATCTCTTGCACTTTTAAATATCCGCAAGTCTAATTGAAATCAGCCGTTCTAATTTCACGGTTTTCCCCTATCTCGCCACCAATATCCGGAGAGACGTCTCCCAACCCTGGCGCGGTCAGTAGCCGGTTTAAAACTTTGTACGCCCGCAGTAGTCGATGGTCCGCTCCCTGCCATTCGCACTCTAAAGCACCTATTGTAGAAGTGTGTCAGCCTGTTCATTAAAACTGCTAATTTAATCCATAGTTTAATAGATTTTTCATTTTAAAATCTCTCCAAAATTCCTATACTTCCGACCTCTCTAAAGACTCCGGCATTTGCTGCGCCATCTTATAAGAAACCCTAGAATTTAAATTTGAAAATAATCTGTTTCGATACTTTCTAGTCGATCTAATCCTATCCACTCCCCAGATTCCTGCCCCCATAGTTCATAGCTGGCAGAACTTAACGATTTGAACATTATATCGCATACTTTTTAACCGGCAATTCCGGAACCCTGCGCATTGCGCAAAACGCTTCTTTGAGCGGCAAATTCTTCCTTTGCTGTGAGCCGTCAGTAAATGTGATTATTCATCCCGCCATTTCATGGAAAATTTTTGCACCAAGATATGTGAATGTTTTGACGCGGTCAATTTCTTCCGCTAGCGTAGTACCAAATTTTCTTTGCTACCCCAGATAAACCATTTTTGAAGACTACTACTTTCCGTTTTTTGAATGTTTTACTTTTTAGTCCCCATGTCCACTATACCGTTCAAGAATAATTTAAACTCTTCTGTAAAGCCTCAATCGTCTCCGACATAAGACTAAAATCATCAGCATATAGATAGTCCGGGATTTTCAAGCCATCAATTTAACCGGGGCCGCTGTATCCGAGCTTCCCTGTACCCACGTCAATAAATCGTTTAATAAACAATGATAAACAAGCAGCGGGTGAAAAGGACACCCCTGTCTTACTCCTATTGTCGATTTTTTTTTTTTTTTTTTTTTTTAGCGTTATACTTCCGTCATCACGCACCTCACGCAAGAAATTACTTCCTTAATACATACTCTGCAACGTTACAACTTTTACGTGAGACGCCTAGCTCATTTAAAGTTTTCGCCATAAAGCATCCTATTAATAGAGTCAAAAAGCCTTTTCGAAATCTACAAAACTGCAATATAAGTTGGCCCCTGTTACGCGCCGCGCCTGTTTTACTTAGGGTCATCTAAACACAAATATTTTGTCGGTTTGTACGTAGCCTCTCTAAAGCCTGGCTTGCAATTCTGAGATTATTTTACCGTACTTTTCGCCCATTCAACTCAGTCGCCCGTTGAGTATTTTACAGACAGTTTGCTCAGCGCTGGCTCAAAAGACTTAAATTTCCGCGATAATTTTGTGGCAAATTCGCATCCCTTTATTTTTAAAAAATCGGTTGGAGGATAGCTGTACTCCACGTTTCTGGATACGAGCCGGAATCAGCAATTGCATTAAATAACTCATAATAACTTTCTGGGTCTAGTGCCACAATTCCCGAAAATGAATTTTGTTGGAATGCCGTCCGCGCCACCTGCCTTCTAATTATTCATTGTTAGAATGCCCTATTTACTTTCAGTCCAGGTTAGAAGGTTCGTCTAATCAGCACATCTACACGTCCTCTGGTCAGTGAAAAAATACCTTGCCCTGTTTTCAATGGTCTCTATGTGACGTCCGAGAAAAATATTGCACCGCTGACGCGTCTGCGAAATTTCATTACTTGAATTTAAATTTTATGCGCAAAGATCTGAATAAGTCCCCAAATTGATTTTACTATAATCGTTTCTTAGAAATGTCTGATATTCTTGCTGCCTCACTATTTCTGCCAAGATTTTCTTCGATTTTCTTAATTGTGGGCCTCGTACTGCCTCGTAATTAACAAATAACTGTTCTAGCCTTCTTCGCGTTTCCCCTGTTCGAAAATCCTTAAACAGGCTATTATACGTTTTACGATCTCTTTTGCCGAATAAGACATAAACTTGTAGCAAACAGAGGTGTGCTGCAGGCGGGAAAATATGGTTGTGGGGTAAGCATTACGAAAAGGATTCAGAGAAGTTGTTTGTTATTTTACATTTTATAGTAGATCTCGTTACGCTAAGGCATTATGTCGGTTTTTTGCCAATACCAAAATAAACCATCGCAAGGATGTTTCTGCTTGATAGGGAAAGGAAATAGAAGTTCACTGGTTATGGCTTAAGGGACAGTGTTACCAGACGTACGATAATTATCGTACATGTACGATTATTTCATAAACTTTACGATTGTGCGTCATTCCGATACAATGCTTCCTAGGCTCATAAAACAGGATTTTCGTGTCTCCAAGTAATGGCACGTGTGTTATGTTTCTTAAACCGTAATCTACAATAAGGAGATATTTTCGGACGCTGGATTAAATTTTTGGAGTCCCCCCCCCCCACATTTGTTGCATGGGTTGTCAGAAACGGTCGAAATGGTATTAAGCATGAAACTATATTAACATTTAAGACAATGATGATACAATATGGGGAATTTCCGCAAGAGTTCAAAATGCTCGAAATAAGTTGGTTCATTTTTTTTTCTTTTTTCTCCGAAATGCGCAAGTATTGTAACGTGATGACGTTTCACTAAATTTGATGTGAGAAGTCTGACTCGTTCTACACTTGAAGTCTTAAAGGAAACTTCGCTGTCTGTAAATCTCGTTGGATACCTTTTTTGACGTTAGTCTACTGTTGTGATTGTAGTACGAGTCCACCTGTGGTTGAAACTTCCTTCTTTCGGATAAATGTACCAACTTATACTTATTATTAGTTTCTTTGTTTTCATATAATTTGTTAGAATCTTCTCGAAATTGCTAGAAAATGCAATACGGTTGTGTAGACCTGCACTGCAGTTTACAAGGCCATGTGATTTCCGTGTGAATGGAATGGCAGGATACTGCGAGGTTGGTATTTTTTCCGTTTCTTATGCATCCTACACACCAATTAAGAAATCTATCGTGAATGTATTAAAAAAGTGCAATGGGTCTCATGACTCATATTTACAAGTGTATTATACTTATGTAATCGCTAATCACCCACATTCTCAAGTTCTGGCATATTATTATGTAAGAAACGAGAAGAGAACTTACCTACGGGAAAAGTATATCTTGTAAAATGCTGAGCAGCATCTTTAGATAACGCAATAAAGAAATTTATTCATCATGTTCATAATCATTATTGTTCTTTTTAATTTCACATAAACCCTCTTAAGAGTGTTGTATGAATGTGATATCTTAAAAGGGTATCAATTAATTTCGGTTAAAAAATACTATACGTATACTATTCTGATTTATCACATTATTAGAAATATTAGTTTATTGTAGGCTGCTCAAATATTTTTTTTTTGTGTCCCTAAAACCTTATTGAAATTTGCGACTAAGATTGCATGCTTATTTGACACAATAAATTTTAGTATAATTTTTCAAGAATTTGGTAAATATTGTAGTAATATAATGTTTAGTAAGTGTAATGTAATATTTACCAAACTAACTATAATCTTCTTCTTGTATAGTGTGTTTTGTGAAACAAAACCCACAATAATTATCTTCTTTTTTGCAGGTGAGTTGTTCGTGTGCATCCTTGACGTTTAAACACATGCAAGAGTCGTCACGTTGGTGAGTTCAAACGCTTACGAAACCCTTTCGTGCATCGTAATCGATGGAAACTTTCTCACATTTGGATTGTGTTTTATTTTTATGAGGATTGGATTTCAGAGGTTTTATTTATATCCGCATATTTCATTTATTATCAGCATTTATTTACTTATATTTTTATAAATCATCTTATCACTAAATGCAAATCAAGAAATCTAATTTCTGATTGTCTGTGGTCCAAGAGACGAAAAAGTTCACACGAAACATCAATATAAGTTTTCAGTTGAATAATGTTTAGGTTTTCACTTAATTTTCAATGTACGTATAATTTTATTAAGTATAGATCATGTGCACAAAGCTCATGCAGTGTTTAGCTAGTGATATATTGCAAAACCACACGTTTTTGTCCTTTAATTAAAATTCGTATAAAATTCTTCTATCTCTCGTAACCTACAAAGTATGTAGAACGGGTCGTATACACAGCATCACTGATGTGAGTGCTACATCATTCACAAGCGTTTATGTCGTTATCTTCTTTGTGTGTGATCAATGAAACATCAGACCTCCTGATATATCAGGAATGTTTTTTCTTCATTTTTGTTGCTTTTGTTTTTCCAGCTAATAAACTAGAGTGGAAATTCAGTTTTTTTCATTAAATTATACTAGAGAGACTTGATATTAGAGATAAAGATACCATATAATAGAGATTTTTTTCGGAAGGTTATGATTAAAGAATTTTTCCAAGGCAAGTGTGTCGGATCACCTTTATATAAAATAAAATGTAGCAATATTATACTACTGAATAATTTACTCGTATAATCTAAAACCTATAGAAAATTGATTGAATGGGTTTTCTAGTATGAGGAACAGTTTTCTGCTGTAATTCCTCCTTATTTGTGATATACTAAATTGGTATTTACAAACATATTTGTCTTGATCTAGTGCCGCAAACAATATACTGTACTTTCTTTGAAAGTGACAATTGGGGATCGTCATTTTCAGATATGCTTTTTTGACCACGCTAGGAAGAGGCCAGCAAACTTGCAGCAAACTTGCAATTTTGCCGCAAAATGTTCTCCAAAAGTCCCCTCAAAAAAGAGATATAAAGAAAACTATATTTATTTTCTGGATTTTCACTCGCATGTAGTAGCATTGTATTTTCTTATTGCTTTGTGTTATTGTTCTGCTGCAACTATGACTGGGGGGGAATCTTTTCTGTGAAGAATCTCAGTTGTGGCTCGGTCTGCAATTAATTGGTTTGTTTTAGTAAATCAAACTTCAAAAAACATTTCAGGGGACATTTTGCACCATGTTCCAGATTCCACTTATTTACGTCAAAAGAGAGGGTAAAGGGTTGTTTTCCAGAGTTTTCTTGTTTTCTCCTCTGACCTACTCTGTCTTATGAATGAATGTTGGTCTGCGTAGAACTTGTAGAGAGAGAGAGAGGAAAAGCGGTGCCGTTGCCCATGTAATAAACAGGCCTTTACGAAGAACGTGCGAAGTGTACCAGTTGATCTAATAAAAACGCTCAAAAAGTCCTAAAGAGGGTGGAATTCATGAGTTCATAACTTGATCGTAAACTCGAGCTAGATATTTAATGGACATAAACTGCAAATACAAGAAGGCGGAATCTAACTCGAGTGTTTTGTACACTTTTTTCTGGAAGGAAAAAAGTATTCTCGTTGTATATGATTATACTAGGATTTATTTAACTATGTACTTGACGTAAACCAGCTGTTCTCGGTTTCATCCAATCGGGAGCTTGAACGTCTTCATAGTGACGCCACTGTAGCGACATATAAGCTCCCTATTGGATGAAACCGCAACAGCTGATTTAGGTCAAGTGCACGAATAAATTAATTGAACTGTGATTCTTGCGTGCTGATAAGATGTTGGTGAGCATCTTTTTTGTTAAATAATCAATGAACGTGTGCAATAGTGTTATTTATGTTTGTTGTTCATACTCGTACTCACGTATACCATAAAAACAGATCTCATCTTTAAGATTGAGTTATGACTGAGAATTTGGAAAGTCAGATGCGTAGCATAACCATTGAATCCTCACCTCACTAAGGAATGAGAGTCCGACTCCTAACCTTTGATATTGATTTTCAATTGATAGTACTCTTTTGTTCGTTACGTGTGCGTGCATTTCAGTCTCAGGAAGGTCGCAGTATGATGGCCGAAACGTAGGCAAATGTGCTTGGGACGCGGCGTCGGCCAGGGAGCCAAGATTCTTTGAAAAAATGGGACCCAATGAGGCCTGGCTAGGGCGTTGTTTACTACGGCGCAGGGTAGAAATTGTTTGGGGGCGAGGAGGCACAAAACTTATGTCTCCGTGAAGTCGAGGAAAGGAAAGATGGAAAACCGCTGCCAAATGGTGTGAAGAGAGAAAAACCAGTTTCTAAGTGAGAAAGAGTATTGGGAATCCAGAAACGCTGCATAGTGTTAAATGCGCTGCTCAGTCGCTAATATTATCGGAAAAATGTTATGTGCAAGATGTTGCTAGCAGGGGGCGAGGGAAGAAGTAAGGGGCAAGGGGTGAGGGAAGCAGTGGATTGTCTTCCAACAACTTGGGTTGAAAAGTACTCTCTGTTTATGCTTGGAGTATGCGCCTTACACGCCAGGCGGCACAGGCTGACCTAGTTGACTAGTACACTAGATTTTCCCGTTTCATGCGGAGCGGTTTGAAGGTCGCGAGTTGTATATCGAACAGGCGGAGTGGGGGGTGGGGGTGCTTCGGCATGGTGTACAGGGTTCGTGCAAATCCGTTAAGCATAACCTAGCATGTTATGTACAGCTCTGTTTGCTAGCTGTTTCGGCACGATGGGTGTGCGAACGATAGAAATGCAACCGCAGATGATATGCTGTGCTTGGCCGTTACATTTCCCTATTGTAACGGATGGAAATGGAAAAGATAAATCAGTACAGTTCGTCTGCAGACGTAGCCTGATTTTCTATTACGTCGGCCGACTGAGATAGCTCAGAACAATTGTTGCCACCACTGTTTGTCTGCCCGGTAGGTCGTACGACCCGGGCAATTGCAGATTTTCGACAATAGCTCGGTAGCGAATTCAGCCGCTGCCTAGAGGAGAATTCTAGCGTCTGGATCGGTAGTTTTCCATTGTTTCTCCGATCATCATCAGGCGAATGCTGAAGCACTAACTTTACAAGCGGGCCATAGACCGGACGCGATCTTTCCTATGTTGCTCTTGGCCACTCCTCTCCTCTTACATGCTCACACTTACTTGAACTACACCACCATATACACATCGGGAACATAGTTGGGAGCTTAAAGTTAATCCCGGTCGAGCGGTGCCCCGCCGCGGAGATACCTTACGGGGAAACTCAGTAAGCGAATGGTCGGTCTCGCGTCGGAGCAATGGAGGAACCATCTCAGCTATCTCCCTGGGTATAACATGTACTATACTTACGGGACTAATGACCCGATCGGTTGCGGCAAAAACGAAAACAAAATCAAACCATTACGGTGTGTTAGACTCTGGAAAAGACAAATTAGCCAAGCGGCATTTACAAAACCAGTCTTTATCGCCAATAGCGCTTTAGCACAGGTCGGGCTCTGACTTGACATCAGTGTACTCGCAGTCTTAACCAGGTCTTTCGACATCAAGAGGGAGTGACCAAGGGAGTTGGGGGGTCAGCAGTCAGCAAATCGCCCGGTCTCGCAGACGGGTGTGGGGACAGAATGAGGAAGGGAATAATATACCTAGTATGGAATGTTATGTAATGCTGCGGCAAATTGATTTCGAGGTTTCAACGAAAATACAAGTTTTTGGGCCCCCGAAAAAGTTGTTTCTTTTAAAACGCCCGTCCGTTGTCTGTGTCTGTTGTCTGAACAACGCTAGCGCCTAAGCTTTGCGTAGGATATTTTCCAAACTTCACCGTTCAATCTGGCCTCTCTACGACCTCTGCGATTTCGAATATCATTTTTTGGGGGGAATTATTATACATGAAACTCGTAGGACATTTTGCTCAAAGACGGTTTGTGTGCTCATAGACAGTTCATTGTGTGTGGTGTGTGTGTGTAAAAAAGAGAACAAAGTACTTATAAAGATGGCATAAGTCCATTTTCGCTGCTAAGTCTCAAAATTTAGAATTTTGCAAAATTTTTTCGTCGTCTTCCTACAAATACAAAATTGGAAAATAGATTTTCTTTCAAATAAAGTGTGTTTTCTATAATACTATCTCGCAATGAAAGTCAAGTTTATGAATTTAAAATTTATGTAGTTTTGCGCAATATTGAATAAAAATAGTGCAATATAAAAATTAAAAAATTCAAGAGTTTCTCAAAAAACTGCTCCAATGGTTTATTACGCTTTTGCTGGAATAGTGGCTAAATGCATTGCAACAGATAGTATAAACGCCATTTTACGCTGTTATTTTTGTGGTTACATTTACCGCTAAATTGTATACAGTGGCGGTGAATAAATTAGAGCTCTCCCTGGCGAATCACATGATAACAAGGATCTCGGCCCGTGTTTATAATCAGTAACCCTAATGTAATCTATAAACACAAAGACAGCAATCATTGAACCACGCTTCCGGCTAGACAGAGTAGAATCAAGGTTCAAAGGTAGGAATTTCATCAGTCATAATAATAGCGCCACTGTAAACATTTATAACATAGTAGTTTTTCGACTTATTTCGATTCTATTCGAATTGTTTGTGACCGTATGATGTACGTTGGTTTTCTTACACTATGTATTTTATTGAACTTTCTAGATGGGTCGTTCGAAACACACCACTGAGACTGAACGATAGGTGATTTTTATCATGTAAAAAAAGGTGATTAAATTAACAAAATTGCAAAATGAATTGAGTGTCTCGCGAAAGCGAGTCCAGTAAGCAATTCACAAAAGTACAGACGAAGCAGATTCCTGAAAATCGAAGTAGACCGCGAGAACGTCCAAACGAATGGATTGACGAATCTGCTTAAAAAATCGGACGGATCCGTTCGTATCAACACCTTCTTTAAACAAAAAATCTTCGGTTTATCGTGTTGAATTATCTACTTTAGAGAAGATTATGAGCTTCTCAACTCAGTGGACTCAATGGACAGCAGTTCACAACTCAGTCAATGGACGAATTGCAAAAAGGTAATCACCTGTGTCAAATCGAAATATGCGATACGACTAGCTCTTGCAAAAAATACCTAAGAAAAAGGAGAATTTTTGGCGGTACAATGTTCTATGGGCGGACGAATCCAAATATAATAGGTTTCTTCTGATGGAAAGGTGAACGTGCAACGCCCTCCAAATCAGGAAAAACAATCCCAAGTTATACTTTAAAAGTGAAACATGGAGGTGGTAGTGTAATGGTGTGGGGATGCGGCTCATGGTATGGTTTGGGTTCGTTGTTTCGTATGAAAGGACTTATGAATGCGGCGATATACAAAGAAATTTGCCTTATGCTCTTGAGGTAATATCTTTCGTCACTACTAATCTATTCAAGGGAGGGAAATATTTTCATTTGTTTGTTTTTGTAATTTTTGCTACTTTTCTTAGGCGTTATACTAGATGCTCTATTTTTTTTTACTTCTTAGAGAAATCTTTTTTTAAAGTTTTGTTTTTTTGTAAATAATTTGGGGCTGAATGCCATGTAACGTTTACTCCACATTGAGTACAAAATAAAAGAGATTCTTTATTTATAAATAAAGGTTGTTTTCAAAACAAATCCCTTAATTTTCTTTATCAAGACACGGTGGTACTATTTTTATTAACTGCCCTGTACATTGCTGCATTTTTTAATATACGTGCTTCAAATGATGTCTTATAAAGTTTCTCAAATCTAATCTTTCGTCTGTAAAAATGAGCTCAAATTCCGATATTTCAGAAACGTCAATATTTATACTAACAGCAATTTGTATGTATTATTTTATTTGAAAGTACAAGTACTTTAACTAACTTTTTATGAATAATCTCGAAAACTCAAAAGTTGGTTTATGAACATGAGTTTCGAAATGCGCATATTTAGAAAAGCTCAAACATTTTCTCTCAAACGGATCCAATTTTTCATGTAATTTCCATATGGATGGGGTTTTACTCTTCTGTTATATTCATAAAGTTATGTTTAGTTCTGCCATTAGGCGACCGGAAAATAAAAAATAATGTAGTTTGGTTACCAATAGTTACCAGCTGGGAAGAGTGGAGCAAACGTTTACATTGTCGTCTTGGATGTGAAAAAATTTCACACAATAATTAGAGTTTAATGAAATAGGTAATCTTCAATTATTTTTTACTGGGGTACAATACTTTGAACTTGTATTAAATATATACGATGGAATTAAGTTTAAATTCTCATAAATTAATGAATTGATAGTCGGTGATCGATAGTAGAATGAAAATGCATGTCAATACAATCAGTTAAAATGATATGTCAAAAGGTGTTACATCTTGTATTAGAAGTCGCAAATAGGAAAACATTTCGACTTTTTTTTCGAAACTTATTGACAAGAGGCAATAATTCGAAATATGTTAAGAGAATGGACTCGCACATATTTGATACGTAAAATCGGGAACGAAATATACGTACACTTCGGGAAAATGACCTGTAGAAGGGCAGATCAGTCGGAATAGACCACCAACAAGGCCATGGTCACGCAAGATTAGATTACGTGAAAATGCTACCTAAATGATAATTGTTTCTGTCAGTTTATTAGTTAATATTTAATTGCTCACTATAAATTACAATAGCGAATATTTTACATTTTAATTTAATTATATATCATAAAGTAACCATAAAGAAATTTACAAATAATGAAAATAAATATAAATATATATTTAAATATAAACATAATCACACTATAAATATTTTTTGAAAATTAATCAGATGACCAATATTCTATCTTTTGCATTCTAACTATTATGGCGAGAATTTGTTTTCTCCCTAAAAAAGCGTATGCCCGAAGCTTCGTTCTAGTATGTTTTTGAGCATACGACACAGTCGGTGAGCGTTTCTCGTAAATGTCACAGCATTTTCATGTGGAGCGAAGTTTTAAAACTGGCAGTTCTTTTTTTTTGCACTATGTTCATTGCTTTGCAATTAAAATATGAAATATTAGCAGGCGGCATTGCGTTTCTCTTTCAATGTATTCCTACATCAGTACTCCTCTCTGTCTCTGCATTTTGTTCGTTAAAATTGTTCATTATTCGTTAGTCCGTTCTGCAGAGATCCATTAGTAACGCAAATTTTAAAGGGAAATGTAATTTCTACATAACTCTTTGCGTAAATTACATTGCATCATTATTTTCAACACGTATTCTTTGTAACCGTCCGCAACATCTGGAGCAAACGAGGAAACGCGCGAGCGAGCGAGACTGCAGGATTCAAATCGAACGATCTCCCAATATGCTGAACAATGGATAGAAGGGCTCAAGGCCGCTTAAAATTAATTCAGGTGAGTTAAATATGGAGCGGTTATTGGATTTGGGGCGAAGGGTTGGTTGCCGAGCACGTGCCGCGGTGCGCCAGGCCGGCCTAATGCTGGATAGGCCAGCTAACGGAAGTTCTTCCATTTTCTTGTTAGTTTCCTTATCGCACGTTCACGCAGACTTTCTGTTGGTTTCCTTTCCATTCTTGCTCCTCCTTTTGTTTCTTCCAACTTCTTTTATTCGGCGCAATCTTATTTTCATTTTTTCTTCCCCTTCTCCCTCTTCTCCTTTTTTGTCATTTTCGTCTCCGTGTTTTTTTTTTCTCCTTTCCTCCGGCTTCTCCTTCTGTTCATTTTTCTTCATGTCTAGTCGATCTCCTGGTCTTCATATTCCTCTTGTTGGTGTTACAAACACCTATGTTTTTTCGTGGATGAGTTTTCATGTTTAGAAAATTGGTAGAAGATGGCACTGTATCGTAACAAAAATACGTGTTTGCATTGGTACGAATTGAAAACTAGGTATCACATCTGAACTGATTTTTCTTCGTTTGTGGGCATTATGTGACTTGTCTATAAGCGATATTTTGAGATAACAAGTATTCTTGCTTATCTACTTGTGGGTTGATTTTCGAAAATTTCGTCGCGAAACGCGAGGCTAATCTGTTTTCTCACGGCATGGAGTCATAAACAAAAAGGAAAATGAGTGTTAATTTAAGAGAATATGCTTTTTTGACACTTAAATACCTCAGAAAATTGAAGATACTCAAAGCAAACGTAAGACAAAGGTAGGAAAATATTCACCAATTTGTAAGATACTTTTCTAAATACATTTTCTCCTTGGCGTAAGTAATTATACTTTTCAGCTTGGTTTCAATTTCTTAACTATTTTCCATGCGTCTCCTTCCATGGTGTTGAGAAAATCAGAACTGTGCAGTTTGTTCGATAACATTTCCGAGTTCTCGCGCATTTGGGAGAGTGATCAATGACCATGCTGAGCCTGGAATCAATTCGTCGTCAAAGAGAGTATCTTCTGTTATTTCTTCGAGACATCATGTTACAATTATTTTCTGTCTCATTTACTGATGTAGCAGAATGTGCGTGCACTACATGTCAAATGTTTGTTGAACTATTTCATAAATGAATCCAAATGTTTAATTTTGTTTCTTGTTTATTTCGTCTCATGTCAACTTACACTCTTGTAAGAAGTATGGCTGGCATATTCATCAAAGTTATAAGGACGGGATTACATGATTGGCGACTACTAATATCAATAAATCACGATTTCCATGCATCCTGCATAGATACATTTTTTCTTTGTTCTAATATTTATGCGGTGGTGGAGTTATACATCTATTCCGGTTTCTGTAACTCAGTGCATAGATTTGTATCTTAAAAACGTCAAATGGGTGCTGCGTTTCTCTCTGGCTGCGTGGCTTAGAGCTGCCTCCTTTTCTCTTCTGCGTATTCCAGATGATTAACGCTCATATTCCTCCTGCGACTTATGTTGGCTCTCGAGTGAGCCAGGGCTGCACCTACGCGGACGCTGCTCCGGCGACGCCGTTCCCGGGAAGCCCTATGACGGGCTTACGTGTTTTGTTGCCATAAATTGCGTGGTCTGAAAGCGCTCTGTCTGTGCCCGAGATTGCGCCGTCGCGCATTGTATCGGCGCTGATGATATCTCTTTATCAGCCAACAATACAACGTAAACTCTCGCCGCACCACCCCCCTACGCCCTCGCCGTCCCAGACCCACCTACACTTCCACCCGTTCCCCTCTCCCACCTGACTCATCACTCTCTCTTCCTCCGTCAAATCCACACCCACCCATTCCGTTCGGCTCTGCGCGTCCCTCCTTTCCCACACCTCCCCCTTCACCATCTCCCATCCCTTCCACAGTTTCGACCCGCTCCATCACATTTCCCCGCCCCGGCACTCGTCTCGTTCGCCCCTTCCCGCCACACCCTTCACACAGCCGTCTCCGACTGCCAGTCTCCGCACCTATATCGCGCCCGTAGCTGTCACCGGTCGCCAACTGCCTCACGTCGCATACAAGCAGAGTGCTTCACGAAGCTGTTAATCGCTGGTGCTCCAAGTCGGAGGACAATTCAGCTTCGTTCAATGTGTTGGAATTACAACTGACATCACCATTATATATTTGGCTGTTTTTAAGTAACAATGGATGAATACCCGAGGCAACATCATGCTATGCCTTTTGAGAAAAAGGAAAGTAAAGGTATAAACAATGCAATGTACCAATTGGGATGAATATTAATTTATAAATTACACGGCTGTCTTTAAAATAAAACCCAACATGTAGATACATCTATGGAGCTTCGAAATACATTCATCAGATTCTTTAAAGTAGAGTGTAATATTTAAAAATGTAAGCCACTGTTTCCATACTCTTAACAGCGTTGTCTAAATAGAGATTAAATAAGATGGTGACAAAACTACACACTGTCGTCTAATTCCTTTATTAATCGTCTCGTGTAAGATCTTTCGTTATTTTTCTAATGTTAATTGTGTACCATTATATATGTTCCTAATAACTTCAATAATGTGTTGGGGAATTCCTCTCCTGTCCATTTATTCCAGATTTTTTTTGTACAAACGAAAATTCCTGATGAAAATGTTTCGGTACAAAGGAGGCACAAACGGTTTACAATGGCTGCAATTTGTTGGCAGCGGTGGTGACTGGGCTGGCGTTAAGGTTAGCGTGAGGCTCCTGTTCACACTATAAAATGGCTAATCTTGATTATTTTTTGTACAAACTGATGGAACAATGTAGTGCATACGATTTAGGATGGTTTCTAATTTTGATGGTGACTGTGCCAGCAGTGAAGTTATAATGGCCGTCACCGTCACATTGTAATGTCTGTATCCTAATTAATTTCTTTGGTACAAACAAAAATTCTGGTGCAACAGGTCGGTACAAAACGACTTTGAGAATTATTCCAAATTTTCAAATGAAGGTGACAGTGACATATGTGTGAAATTGCACCTCCATAGTGAAGTGATATAACTTGTTAGTGGTTTGATAAAGACAAACATTATTGTAGAACAAATGGGTACAACGATATTAATCGTTTTTTAGTGGTTTCACACGGTGGTGGTGCCAGCATCACGTGCATACAGCTCTTCTGTCAGCTCGTCTCTTTAGCACATCTACGTTTTTTTACGCTGGCTTTTCTGCGAATTGACTCGAAACTTTGCTTATAGGAATGGAACATATCTCTGGTCTCAAAATGTCTTCGAGCAGACAATAATAGCTCAAGCTTGCATTTCCTAATCGAAATAATGGGATAGAATTTGTTAGAAATGTTTTCAAGTATTTTCGCCGCCATTTGACTGGTTTTTTACCACCGTCATATTTATTAGTACATCTAAAATTTTATTTGAAAATTTCTGTTAAATGAAATAAAATATTGGAAAATAAAAGTAAAAGTAGGAACATATTTGAAAACTAGAGTAATTGATACTGGATTCATCTTTTGAATTGATATAAGCGTGAGTTTTTCATTTTATTGAGTTCTATAAAAGCATATGATGGAAAGAAAAAAACGGAAAATTAAGAAATAATTATTTATTTAAAATATGATAATAAAATAATAATGTAAATATATATAAAAATAATATAATAAAAAATATTCATTCAATTATAATGTAGTCAGAAGATAAAACTGTAAAAACGGTAACAATTTAATGAAAAAGAACAAAATTAGGAACAAAAAATGCAAAGTGCCCTGTCATATAAATAGGACAGTGTTAAAATATGGGTTAAACTTAGATATTTTCCATTTTTGCAGGGAAAGTCTTTATAATGAAAAATGAATGAGATTCTAATAGAGATATTGAAGTACAGAGGAGGGAATATGTTGTATTTGAACGGACGTTTCTATCGCTTTCCAAAGCTCTGAAAATCCACGAAGCCGAATCTCTCCGGATGTTGCCGAAGCGCGAGGACATTACTGCTTTCATATCGTGCTTAACAAGATTATCAAGAATGATCAGTATGATTTGCTTCCTAGTAACTAAAAATGTCAACACAACACACTGTGGAATTCGCGGGCACTCTGATGGATTTGTGGTTTCTGAATAGACATTACATCATTGTAACCCGCCTAAGTGTGTTGAACTGTAAAATAGTTTGGAACTTAATTGGAATCGGTCGCATGATTGCGTTACTATTTATATTATTATTCAAACGCGTCTTAAGGAGTCGGTAGAACTAACTCCAAGTTGTTATCGTAAACAATGTAGTTCATTTATGTGTGTTGGCCATGTGGTTCTCCTCCCCAGGAAGCCGCTGACGGTATTCGGGTGACAGTCCATCTCCAAACAGGCATCAAATCCACATCTCAGCACAATTCAGTCGAATTTCATTTGCTCAAGATCATTTTACGAGCTCTCTACGTCTCTTTCCTTCTCTTCTCCACCCTTCTTCCCTTCCTCGTCCTTTATTCTTCTCTTCTTGCTCTTTCCTTATTCCTTGACCTTCCCTTTTTCCTTTGTATTTTCTGCTGGCTTGTCTCATTCTCCTTACTCTTTACCTTAGTCAACTGCCCTTACTCTTTTAAGGTGTCAAACCTGTTTTTACCGTTCAGCCTTAGTCGAACAAATGCATTGTTGGCCACACAAGTCGTGTGACCACTGTTCCACATCCACAACTAGAACTTAATGCCTACGTATTCAGACGATGAGTGAAGATTTTTACTAAAAAGTTACTCCGCATTCTTGATAGAGCGTGACGTAATACTCTAAATCTTTCTGGGATAAACTTCCAGTACTTGCACTTCCCCGCTCTCGCGGGAAGACGCCTTGCTGTTTCGGTGCAGTACTGCCAAGCCCAAAGCAGTGAAAAGTATCCACCAAATTAAAATATCGATCTCTGTTACCCGACTTACTTCTTGCTTGCCTTACTTGCTTGCTTGCTTATTACTTGCTTGCTTGCTGCTTACTTACTTGCTTGCTTTGCTTACTTGCTTGCTTGCTTACTTACTTACTTGCTTGCTGTTTATCTTACTTACTTACTTACTTACTTACCCAATTTTATCTGAAAAGCTTCTAATGAACAGGAGTTATGCGGGACACGTCCAGACAGGCGGATAAACCACCACATTTTCGTGTGTAAATTGCGAGTATCCCCTGCTTCAACATTAACCGTCTTTTGAGCACTAACAGATCTTAATTCTGACGTGCGTGCAAAGTTACAGGTGAAAAAGCTTTGCCATCCGGATTTTAAGACCGAAAATTCTAGATCATAGTTTTGGGTGTCGTATCGTAAGACATTATGAGCTACACGTGCTTCCGTACGGACACCCGTTGCTTCGTCTTATCGCAGCTTGTTGCATTACAACTGTGTTCTATGCTTCGCGAGAAAAAAAATTGTCTGACTTTCCATAACACCGAATTTTTAATTCTATGAAATGCAGTCAGAAAAACATGTCAGTATTTGCATTGATAGCAAAAATTATAACTATTGACTGTAGTGTGCTGATCTATGTATCCGAGCACTTGTCTGTTGGTACACAGTCTGAGTCGCGTTATGCAGTGCGTACTCGTCAGGATACCCTAGATTAAGCATCAAAGAAATTACTGTGACGGGGAGTTTTTGCGATTCTAGACCGAATCCATTGATAAATATGCTTATGCTGATGAAACGAATAACCAGTAACCCTCCGAAAGGCGTAATTATTGTTCTTTTTTTTCAACGCGGCAAGCTTTCGTACAACGTGTGTATTACTGGCAGATTCAGACTTAAGAGGCAAGGATTCAAAAGCTGTCGTAAGTCGAGAGGAGTTGCTTTTGTGATGCGTTTTGCCCTAGATCCGTGAGGTATATTTAGATTTATTTTACTATTACAAATACTTCTTCACCGTCATGACGGGTAGCGGCCTT
>BOPP01000108.1:3571534-3584657 GCA_017312745.1 Gryllus bimaculatus
TTGGTTGTCACCGAACAGACAAGTGCGTTCGGATATATAGATCAGCACACTACAGTCAGTAGTCTCATCATTTTTGCTATCACATGCGCATACTAGACATGTTTTTCTGACTGCATTTCAATAGAATTAAAATTCCGGTGTTTTATGGAAAGTCGAGACAATTTTTTTTTCTCGCGAGCATAGAACACCAGTTGTAATGCAAAAGCTGCGATAAGACGAAAGCAAGCGGGGCTGTCGCGTACGGAAGCACGTGTAGCTCATAATCGTCTTACGATACGACACCCATAAAACTATGACTCTAGAATTTCGGTCTTAAAATCCGAGGCAAAGCCATTTTTCTCACCTGTAACTTTGCACGCCTCAAATTAAGCATCTGTTAGTGCTATCAAAAGACGGTTAACTGTTGAAGCAGGGGATACTCGCAATTTACAACACGAAATAGTGGTCGGTGTTATCCGCCTCTGGACGTGTCCCGCATGAACTCTTTCATTAGAAGCTTTTCAGATAAAATTTGGGTAAGTAGTGTAGTAAGTAGAATACACACAGCAAGCAGTAAGCTAAGTAAGCCAGCAGCAAATCAGCAAGCAAGCAAGTAAGTAGCAGCAAGCAGCACAGTAAGTCAGCAAGCAAGCAAGTAAGTGCAAGCAAAGAAAGTAATCGGAGTCAGATGTAATTTTATTTATGTGGATACTTTTCACTGGCATTCTCGGGCTTGGGCATACTGCAGCCGAACAGCAAGGCGTCTTCCCGGAGAGGCAGGGGAAAGTGCAAGTACAAGAAATTAACCAGAAAGATTTAGAGTATTACGTCACGCTCTATCAAGAATGCGCGAGTAACTTTAGTAAAAATCTTCACTCATTCGTCTGATATATCACGTATAGGCATTAAGTTCTAGTTGTGGATGTGGAACAGTTGGTCAACACGGCTCTATTAACTTTTTCGGTACAGGGACCATCGCAAGTATTTTTCTGTAACAAAAGCGCGATACTTGTTGTGCGCTATGACACATGCAGTGCATTTGCTCGATACTTAAGGTGATTATAGGTACACATAGTTTGACCACTCATTTAGGAAAGAGTAAGGCGAGCAAGTGACTAAGGTAATATGAGTCAGAGAGATTCAGATTCATCAATGCCACGGAATCGTACACGGGAAGAACAAAGAAAGTAAGAAAGTTTTTCGCGATTAATAGTAATATCTAAAAAATAAAGACGTAACTCATCAGTGAGAGCGGAGGAGATGGGAAGTAATATAAGGTTCCCGAACTCGAGAACTTCTCACTGTTGTGCAACTTGATGATTGTGTGTAATTTATTGATAGCTGTTTTGGAGATGGAACTGTTCACCGTGCGTCGACCACACGATTTGTTAGCCAGCTTTCTTCACAATAGGGTGAAGAGAGAATTCTCACATGTGTCATAATCACCAACTCGATATAAATGAATAGCATTCAACAATAGTTTACAGATACTAACATACTGTGAATGTTAGTCTTAATCCGACTCTAAGACGAAAGTGACTGTATTTGAATAATAATACTAATACTAGTAACGCAATCATGCGAACCCTGATCTCCACAACATTATTAAGTTACAATATTTTATCAGTTCAACACACCTTAGGCGGGTTACAATGAATGTACATGTTATTCAGAAACCACAAATCGCATCACGAGTGCCACGCCGAAATTCCACAGTTGTGCTGTGATGTGACATGTTTTAGTTTAACAATAGAGGAAGAGGGAATCGATATTTAGTAATTCATTCTTGTATTCATCTGTTATAAGAGCAGATATTAAAAGCAGTGAAAGGTACCTACGTGGTCGCACATTGGAAACATACCTGCAGAGATTCAGGCTTCGTGATTTTCAAGCTTTGGAAGCGGATAGAGAAACGTCACGTTTAAATCAAAATAATCAACAACATATTCCCTCCTTACTTCAAATACTATTAGATATTCTCTCTATTCATGTATTTCATTAAATAATCTCTCCTTGAGAAAACCGTGTACTTTATTAAATATAGGAACATTATTAGTAATCAACAATGTGGTAGACCTTCCCTTATTTTTACTATACCTGTCCTATTTATATCCAGCGCGAGAGCTCACATCTTTAGCAATTTTTTATAGTCCTAATTTTCGTTCTCTTTTTCATTAAATGTTATCTTTTTTTTACAAGAAAACTGAGTTTTTTAATCTCTCTAGTTTTATTTCTGACCACTCGAGTATGAAATGAATACTTGTTTATTATAATATTTTATATATATTACATTATTATTATTAATTTATCGTGATGTAAATAATAATTATTTCTTAATTTTCCGTTTTTCTTTCCTCATGCTTTTATAGAACTCGACTTCAATATAAAAGACTAAAACATCACGCTGATATATCATTAATCAAAAGATGAATGAGTATCAATTACTCTAAAAGTTTTCAATATGTTCCTAACTTTTACTTTTTTTTCCCAATATTTTTTTCATTTAACAGAAATATTCAAATAAAATTTTACGATGGCCTCTAAATTAAATGACCTGACGTGTAAAAATCAGTTACAAATGGCGGCGAAATACTATGAACAACAATTATCTGGAATACAAATTATATCCGCATTTATTTCGATTAAGGACACTAGCCAAGCTATGAGCTATTTGTTGTCTCGCTATCGAAACGCACATTTTGAGACCAAAGTGATAGTCCTCGATTCTCTTTATTTGTACACAAACGTTCGAGGACAATAAATATCGCTTCTAGCAGCAGAGATCGGTAGAAAAAAGCCCGTAGGAGATGTCTCACAGAGACGGAGAAAGAGACTGAGTATAGTTGCAATGAGGAGTCGCTGGCACCAACCACCTGTGAAACAGCTGACGTTATAAAATATACAGATCTTTACATATTAACGTGTTGTTGAGACCCCTAACACGTTTGTGTGGTATCTCACTCGATAAAATTAGATTAGAGTTTTCAAAACCAATTTTGCTCAAACCACTAGCATTAGTCCTGATTATATCGATTAACACATACTGATCGCGGTGCCAATTCTCAACACCAATCTATGCTACGAACATGACAATGTGGCCTGTATGGTACGGTAGAAAACTCTGTCGAATTAATCAAATCTTACATGTGCAAGGTCAACTGATTATATCTCCTGAAGAGAACTGATTTATCTACCAGAATTTTTGTTTGTACCAAAGAAATAATTAGGATATCAGACATTAACAATGTGACCGGTGACGGCCATTATAACTCACTCTCGCGGCACATCACCATCAAAATTAGAAACATCCTAAATCGTATGCACTACATTGTTCCATCAGTTTGTACAAAAAATAACAAGATTAGCCATTTATATAGTGTGAACAGGAGCCTCACGCTAACCTTAACGCCAGCCCAGTCACCACCGCTGCCAACAAATTGGAGCCATTGTAAACCGTTTGTGCTCCCTTTGTACCGAAACATTTCATTCAGCAATTTTCGTTTGTACAAAAAAAATCTGGAATATATGGACAGGAAGGAATTCCCCAACACATTATTGAAGTTATTAGGAACATATATAATGGTACACAATTAACATTAAGAAAAATACGAAAGATCTTACACGAGACGATTAATAAAGGAATTAGACGACAAGTGTGTAGTTTTGTCACCATCTTATTAATCTCTATTTAGACAACGCTGTTAAGAGTATGGAAACAGTGGCTTACATTTTTAAATATTACACTCTACTTTAAAGAATCTGATGAATGTATTTCGAAGCTCCATAGATGTATCTACATGTTGGGGTTTTATTTTAAAGACACGCCGTGTAATTTAATAAATTAATTTCATCCCAATGTGGTACATTGCATTGTTTATACCTTTACTTTCCTTTTTCTCAAAAGGCATAGCATGATGTTGCCTCGGGGTATTCATCCATTTGTTACTTAAAAACAGCCAAATATATAATGGTGATGTCAGTTGTAATTTCAGCACATTGAACGAAGCTGAATTGTCCTCCCTACTTGGAGCACCAGCGATTAACAAGCTTCGTGAAGCACTCTGCTTGTATGCGACGTGAGGCAGTTGGCGACCGGTGACAGCTACGGGCGCGATATAGGTGCGGGAGACTGGCAGTCGGAAGACGAATTCAATTCAATTCAAAATCCGTTCCCGTTTGCCCCATTCGGCTCTGCGTGTCCCTCCTTTCCCCTTCCCACTTCATCCCCTCCCTTCCACAGTTTCGACCCGCTCCATCACATTTCCCCGCCCCGGCAACTCGTCTCGTTCGCCCCTCCCCGCCACACCCTTCACACAGCCGTCTCCGACTGCCAGTCTCCCGCACCTATATCGCGCCCGTAGCTGTCTAAAACCTATAGAAAATTGATTGAATGGGTTTTCTAGTATGAGGAACAGTTTCTTGCTGGTAATTCCTGTCCTTATTGTTGATATACTAAATTGGTAATTACAAACATATTTGTCTTGATCTAGTGCCGCAAACAATATACTTTCTTTGAAAGTGACAATTGGGGATAGTCATTTTCAGATATGCTTTTTGACCACGCTAGGAAGAGGCCTGCAACTTGCAGCAAACTTGCAATTTTGCCGCAAAATGTTCTCCAAAAGTCCCCTCAAAAAAGAGATATAAAGAAAACTATATTTATTTCGGATTTTCACTCGCATGAGTAGGCATTGTATTTCTTATTGCTTTGTGTTATTGTTCTGCTGCAACTATGACTGGGGGGGAATCTTTTCTGTGAAGAATCTCAGTTGTGGCTCGGTCTGCAATTAATTGGTTGTTTTAGTAAATCAAACTTCAAAAAACATTTCAGGGGACATTTTGCACCATGTTCCAGATTCCACTTATTTACGTCAAAAGAGAGGGTAAAGGGTTGTTTTCCAGAGTTTTTCTTGTTTTCTCCTCTGACCTACTCTGTCTTATGAATGAATGTTGGTCGCGTAGAACTTAGGAGAAATAGAGAGAGAGAGAAAAGCGGTGCCGTTGCCCATGTAATAAACCAGGCCTTTACGAAAACGTGCGAAGTGTACCAGTTGATCTAATTAAAACGCTCAAAAAGTCCTAAGAGGGTGGAATTCATGAGTTCATAACTTGATCGTAAACTCGAGCTAAGTATTTAATGACATAAACTGCAAAATACAAGAAGGCGGAATCTAACTCGAGTGTTTTGTACACTTTTTTCGAAGGAAAAAAGTATTTCTCGTTGTATATGATTATTACTAGGATTATTTAACTATGTACTTGACGTAAACCAGCTGTTCTCGGTTTCATCCAATCGGAGCTTGAACGTCTTCATAGTGACGCCACTGTAGCGACAATTAAGCTCCATATGGATGAAACCGCAACAGCTGATTTAGGTCAAGTGCACGAATAAATTATTGAACTGATTCTTGCGTGCTGATAAGATGTTGGTGAGCATCTTTTTTGTTAAATAAATATGAAATGTTGCAATAGTGTATTTATGTTGTTGTTCATACTCGTACTCACGTATACCATAAAAACAGATCTCATCTTAAGATTGAGTATTGACTGAGAATTTGGAAAGTCAATGCGTAGCATAACCATTGAATCCTCACCTCACTAAGGAAAGCGAGTCCGACTCCTAACCTTTGATATTTGATTTTCAATTGATAGTACTCTTTGTTCGTTACGTGTGCGTGCATTTCAGTCTCAGGAAGTGCGCAGTATGATGGCCGAAACGTAGGCAAATGTGCTTGGGACGCCGCGTCGCCAGGGAGCCAAGAATTCTTGAAAAAATCGGACCCAATGAGGCCTGGCTAGGGCGTGTTTACTACGGCGCAGGGTAGAAATTGTTTGGGGCGAGGAGGCACAAAACTTATGTCTCCGTGAAGTCGAGAAAGGAAAGATGGAAAACCGCTGCCAAATGGTGGAAGAGAGAAAAACCAGTTTCTAAGTGAGAAAGAGTATTGGGAATCCAGAAACGCTGCATAGTGTTAAATGCGCGCTCAGTCGCTAATATTATCGGAAAATGTTATGTGCAAGATGTTGCTAGCGTGAGGAAGCAGTGGATTGTCTTCAAACAACTTGGGTTGAAAGTACTCATCTGTTTATGCTTGGAATATGCGCCTTACACGCCAGGCGCACAGGCTACCTAGTTGACTAGTACACTAGATTTTCCCGTTTCATGCGGAGCGGTTTGAAGGTCGCGAGTGTATATCGAACAGGCGGAGGGGGTGTTGCTTCGGCATGGTGTGCAGGTTTGTGCCAATCCGTTAAGCATAAACTAGGCATGTTATGTACAGCTCTGTTGCTAGCTGTTTCGGCACGATGGTGTGCGAACGATAGAAATGCAACCGCAGATGATATGCTGTGCTTGGCCGTTACGTTGCTCTATTGTAAACGGATGGAAATGGAAAAGATAAATCAGTACAGTTCGTCTGCAGAGCGTAGCCTGATTTTCTATTACTCGGCGACTGAGATAGCTCAGAACAACAACTGTGCCACCCCTGTTTGTCTGCCCGGGAGGTCGTACGACCCGGGCAATTGCAGATTTTCGACAATAGCTCGGTACGAATTCAGCCGCTGCCTAGAGGAGAATTCTAGCGTCTGGCTCGGTAGTTTTCCATGTTTCTCCGATCATCATCAGGCGAATGCTGAAGCACTAACTTTACAAGCGGGCCATAGACCAGACCGCCGATTTTCCTATGTTGTTCTTGGCCTCTCCTCTCCTCTTACATGTTCACACTTACTTGAACTACACTACCATAACACATCGGGAACTAGTCGGGAGTAAAGTTAATCCGGTCGAGTGGTGCCCCGCTGCGGAGATACCTTACGGGGAAACTCAGTAAGCGAATGTGGGCAGTCGGAGGTAAAATCTCGCGTCGAGCAATGGAGGAACACCTCAGCTATCTCCCTGGGTATAACATGTACTATACCTACGGGACTCAATGACCCGATCGGTTGCGGCAAAAATGAAAACAAAATCAAAACCATTACGGTTGTGTTAGACTCTGGTTTGTAAATGCCGCTTGTGCTAATTTGTCTTTTCCAGTCTTTATCGCCAATAGCGCTTTAGCACAGGTCGGGCTCTGGCTTGACATCAGTGTACTCGCAGTATTAACCAGGTCTTTCGAGATCAAGAGGGAGTGACCAAGGGGAGTTGGGGGGTCAGCAAGTCAGCACATCGCCCGGTCTCGCAGACGGGTGTGGGGACAGAATGAGGAAGGAATAATTATACCTAGTATGGAATGTATGTAATGCTGCGGCGAATTGATTTCGAGCGTTTCAACGAAATACAAGTTTTTGGCCCCCGAAAAAAGTTGTTCTTTTAAAATGTCCATCCGTCTGTCCGTCCGTCCGTCCGTCCGTCCGTCCGTCCGTCCGTCCGTCCGTCGTTGTCTGTCTGTGTCTGTTGTCTGAACAACGCTAGTGCCTAAGCTTTGCGTAGGATATTTTCCAAACTTCACCGTTCAATCTCGGCCTCTCTACGAGCTCTGCGATTTGGAATATCATTTTTTCGGGATATATACATGAAACCCGTAGGGACATTTTGCTCAAGACAGTTCCATTTTGTGTGTGTGTGTTGTGTGTAAAAGAGAACAAAGTACTATAAAAGATGGCATAAGTCCAATTTCGCTGCTAAGTCTCAAAAAATTAGAATTTTGCAAAAATTTTTTCGTCGTCTTCCTACAAATACAAATTGAAAATAGATTTTCTTTTCAAATAAAGTGTGTTTCTTATAATACTATCTCGCAATGAAGTCAAGTTTATGAATTTAAAAATTAGTAGTTTTTGCGCAATATTGATAAAAATAGTGCAATATAAAAATTAAAAAAATTCAAGAGTTCTCAAAAAACTGCTCCAATGTTTATTTACGCTTTTGCTAGGAATAGTTGCTAAATGCATTGCAACAGATAGTATAAACGCCATTTTACGCTGTTATTTTGTGGTTACATTTACCGCTAAATTGTATACAGTGGCGGTGAATAAATTAGAGCTCTCCCTGGCGAATCCATGATAACAAGGATCTCGGCCCCTGTTTATAATCAGTAACCCTAATGTAATCTATAAACACAAAAGCAGCAATCATTGAACCACTTCCGGCTAGACAGAGTAGAATCAAGGTTCAAAGGTAGGAATTCATCAGTCATAATAATAAGCCACTAGTAAACATTTATAACATAGTAGTTTTTCGACTTATTTCGATTCTATTCGAATTGTTTGTGACCGTATGATGTACGTTGGTTTTCTTACACTATGTATTTTATTGAACTTTCTAGATGGGTCGTTTCCAAAAACACACCACTGAGACTGAACGATAGGTGATTTTTATCATGTAAAAAAAGGTGATTAAATTAACAAAATTGCAAAATGAATTGAGTGTCTCGCGGAAAGCGAGTCCAGTAAGCAATTCACAAAAGTAACAGACGGAAGCAGATTCCTGAAAATCGAAGTAGACCGCGAGAACGTCCAAACGAATGGATTGACGAATCTGCTTAAAAAATCGGACGGATCCGTTCGTATCAACACCTTCTTTAAACAAAAAATCTTCAGGTTTATCGTTGTTGAATTATCTACTTTAGAGAAGATTATGAGCTTCTCAACTCAGTGGACTCAATGGACAGCAGTTCACAACTCAGTCAATGGACGAATTGCAAAAAAGGTAATCACCTGTGTCAAATCGAAATATGCGATACGACTAGCTCTTGCAAAAAATACCTAAGAAAAAGGAGAATTTTGCGGTACAATGTTCTATGGGCGGACGAATCCAAAATATATAGGTTTCTTCTGATGGAAAGGTGAACGTGCAACCCCTCCAAATCAGGAAAAACAATCCCAAGTTAGACTTTAAAAAGTGAAACATGGAGGTGGTAGTGTAATGGTGTGGGGATGCGGCTCATGGTATGGTTTGGGTTCGTTGTTTCGTATGAAAGGACTTATTGAATGCGGCGATATACAAAGAAATATTGCCTTATGCTCTTGAGGTAATATCTTTCGTCAACTACTAATCTATTCAGGGAGGGAAATATTTTCATTTGTTTGTTTTTGTAATTTTTGCTACTTTTCTTAGGCGTTATATCAGATGCTCTATATTTTTTACTTCTTAGAGAAATCTTTTTTAAAGTTTTTGTTTTTTTGTAGAAATAATTTGGGGCTGAATGCCATGTAAACGTTTACTCCACATTGAGTACAAAATAAAAGAGATTCTTTATTTATAAATAAAGGTTGTTTTCAAAACAAATCCCTTAATTTCTTTATCAGACACGGTGGTACTATTTTTATTTAACTGCCACTGTACATTGCTGCATTTTTAGATATACGTGCTTCAAATGATGTCTATATAAAGTTTCTCAAAATCTAATCTTTCGTCTGTAAAAATGAGCTCAAAATTCCGATATTTAAGAAACGTCAATATTTATACTAACAGCAATTTGTATGTATTATTTTATTTGAAAGTACAATTACTTTAAACAACTTTTTATGAATAATCTCGAAAAACTCAAAAGTTGGTTTATGAACATGAGTTCGAAATGCGCATATTTAGAAAAAGCTCAAACATTTTCTCTCAAACGGATCCAAATTTTTCAATGTAATTCCCATATGGATGGGGTTTTACTCTTCTGTTTATATCATAAAGTTATGTTAGTTCTGCCATTAGGCGACCGGAAAATAAAAAATAATGTAGTTTGGTTACCAATATTACCAGCTGGGAAGAGTGGAGCAAACGTTTACATTGTCGTCTTGGATTGTGAACAAAATTTCCACACAATATATTAGAGTTTAATGAAATAGGTAATACTTCAATTATTTTTTACTGGGGTACAATACTTTGAACTTTGTATTAAATATATACGATGGAATTAAGTTTAAATTCTCATAAATTAATGAATTGATAGTCGGCTGATAGTAGAAGTGAAAAATGCATGTCAATACAATCAGTTAAAATGATGTATGTCAAAAGTGGTTACATCTTGTATTAGAAGTCGCAAATAGGAAAACATTTCGACTTTTTTTTCGAAACTTATTGACAAGAGGCAATAATTCGAAAATGTTAAGAAGAATGGACTCGCACATATTTGATACGTAAAATCGGGAAACGAAATATACGTACACTTCGGGAAAATGACCCTGTAAGAAGGCAGATCAGTCGGAATAGACCACCAACAAGGCCATGGTCACGCAAGATTAGATTTACGTGAAAATGCTACCTAAATGATAATTGTTTCTGTCAGTTTATTAGTTAATATTTAATTGCTCAACTATAAATTACAATAACGAAATATTTTACATTTTAATTTAATTATATATCATAAAGTAACCATAAAAGAAATTTACAAATAATGAAAATAAATATAAATATATATTTAAATATAAACATAATCACACTATAAATATTTTTGAAAATTAATCAGATGACCAATATTCTATCTTTTGCATTCTAACTATTATGCGCGAGAATTGTTTTCTCCCTAAAAAAGCGTATGCCCGAAGCTTCGTTCTAGTATGTTTTCAGCATACGACACAGTCGGTGAGCTTCTCTGTAAATGTCACAGCATTTTCATGTGGACGAAGTTTTAAAACTGGCAGTTCTTTTTTTTGCACTATGCATTGCTTTGCAATTAAAATATGAAATATTAGCAGGCGGCATTGCGTTTCTCTTTCAATGTATTCCTACATCAGTACTCCTCTCTGTCTCTGCTATTTTGTCTCTGTTAAAAGTGTTCATTATTTCGGTAGTCCGTTCTGCAGAGATCCATTAGTAACGCAAATTTTAAAGGGAAATGTAATTTCTACATAACTCTTTGCGTAAATTACATTGCATCATTATTTTCAACACGTATTCTTTGTAACCGTCCGCAACATCTGGAGCAAACGAGGAAACGCGCGAGCGAGCGAGGACTGCAGGATTCAAATCGAACGATCTCCCAATATGCTGAACAATGGATAGAAGGGCTGCAAGGCCGCTTAAAATTAATTCAGGTGAGTTAAAATTATGAGCGGTTTATGGATTTGGGGCGAAGGGTTGGTTGCCGAGCACGTGCCGCGGTTGCGCCAGGCCGGCCTAATGCTGGATAGGCACGCTAACGGAAGTTCTTCCATTTTCTTGTTAGTTTCCTTATCGCACGTTCACGCAGACTTTCTGTTGGTTTCCTTTCCATTCTTTGCTCCTCCTTTTGTTCGTCCAACTTCTTTTATTCGGCCGCAATCTTATTTTCCATTTTTTCTTCCCTTCCTCCCTCTTCCCTTTTTGCTTTTTCGTTTCTTTTGTTCCGTGTTTTTTCTCCTTTCCCTCCGGCTTCTCCTTCTGTTCTTTTTCTTCATGTCTAGTCGATCTCCTGGTCTTCATATTCCTCTTGTTGGTGTTACAAACACCTATGTTTTTTCGTGGATGAGTTTCATGTTTAGAAAATTGGTAGAAAGATGGCACTGTATCGTACAAAAAATACGTGTTTGCATTGGTACGATATGAAAACTAGGTATCACATCTGAACTTATTTTTCTTCGTTTGTGGCATTATGTGACTTGTCTATAAGCGATATTTTGAGATAACAAGTATTCTTGCTTATCTACTTGTGGGTTGATTTTCGAAAATTTCGTCGCGAAACGCGAGGCTAATCTGTTTTCTCACGGCATGGAGTCATAAACAAAAAGGAAAATGAGTGATATTAAGAGAATATGCTTTTTGACACTTAAAACCTCAGAAAATTGAAGATACTCAAAGCAAACGTAAGACAAAGGTAGGAAAATATTCACCAATTTGTAAGAAACTTTTCTAAATACATTTCTCCTTGCGTAAGTAATTATACTTTTCAGCTTGGTTTCAATTTCTTAACTGATTTTCCATGCGTCTCCTTCCATGGTGTTGAGAAAATCAGAACTGTGCAGTTTGTTCGATAACATTTCGAGTTCTCGCGCATTTGGAGAGTGATCAATGACCATGCTGAGCCTGGAATCAATTCGTCGTCAAAGAGAGTATCTTCTGTTATTTCTTCGAGGACATCATGTTACAATTATTTTCTGTCTCATTTACTGATGTAGCAGAATGTGCGTGCACTACATGTCAAATGTTTGTTGAACTATTTCATAAATGAATCCAAATTGTTAATTTTGTTTCTTGTTTATTTCGTCTCATGTCAACTTACACTCTTGTAAGAAAGTATGGCTGGCATATTCATCAAAGTTATAAGGCGGGATTACATGATTGGCGACTACTAATATCATAAATCACGATTTCCATGCATCCTGCATAGATACATTTTTTCTTTTTCTAAATTTATGCGGTGGTGGATTTACATCTATCCGGTTTCTGTAACTCAGTGCATAGATTTTGTATCTTAAAAAACGTCAAAGGGTGCTGCGTTTCTCTCTGGCTGCGTGGCTTAGAGCTGCCTCCTTTCTCTTCTGCGTATTCAGATGATTAACGCTCATATTCCTCCTGCGACTTATTTGGCTCTCGAGTGAGCCAGGCGCCACCTACGCGGACGCTGCTCCGGCGACGCCGTTCCCGGGAAGCCCTATGACGGGCTTACGCTGTTTTGTTGCCATAAATTGCGTGGCTGCAAAGCGCTCTGTCTGTTGCCCGAGATTGCGCCGTCGCGCATTGTATCGGCGCTGATGATAATCTCTTTATCACGCCAACAATACAACGTAAACTCTCGCCGCACCACCCCCCTACGCCCTCGCCCGTCCAGACCCACCTACACTTCCACCCGTTCCCCTCTCCCCACCTGACTCATCACTCTCTCTTCCTCCGTCAAATCCACCACCCACCCATTCCCGTTCGGCTCTGCGCGTCCCTCCTTTCCCACACCTCCCCCTTCCCACCCATCCCCTCCCTTCCACAGTTTCGACCCGCTCCATCACATTTCCCCGCCCCGGCACCTCGTCTCGTTCGCCCCTTCCCGCCACACCCTTCACACAGCCGTCTCCGACTGCCAGTCTCCGCACCTATTATCGCGCCCGTAGCTGTCACCGGTCGCCAACTGCCTCACGTCGCATACAAGCAGAGTGCTTCACGAAGCTTGTTAATCGCTGGTGCTCCAAGTACGGAGGACAATTCAGCTTCGTTCAATGGTGTGAAATTACAACTGACATCACCATTATATATTTGGCTGTTTTTAAGAACAATGGATGAATACCCGAGGCAACATCATGTCTAGCC
>BOPP01000108.1:3602025-3624875 GCA_017312745.1 Gryllus bimaculatus
CCTGCCTCGCATTTCCCGACCTGTCCTGTCCTGTCCGGCCCCGCGCTGTCCAGTCATGCCCTGCCCTGCGTCGCATTTCCCGACCTGTCCTGTCCTGTCCGGCCCCGCGCTGTCCAGTCATGCCCTGCCCTGCCTCGCATTTCCCGACCTGTCCCGCCCCATTTCTTGTCTCTCCGTCCCGAGCCACCCGGCCCTGCTGTCTCGTCCCGCATCGGTGTATTTACGAGGACGACAAATCCTTTTGCAGCACTGCCACTGGAGACGATGCAGCGGCAATGGCAGGACGAACCTCGCCCACAAAGCGTTCGAACGGCGTTCGGTGCCAGGTTAGGGAACTCTGACCACCGTTTGTTCGGTGGCAATGATCGCGGTGCCAAATTGGAAGCTGTTGGCTAAAGTGTGGATGCGGAGACGCATATTACACTCATGGCATTGGAATCGCGATACGTGTACCGATGAGATAGCAAAGATGGCCGACTCTGGTGTTGTAGTTGGTGAGTGGGTCCTGTTTTTCGCAAACAGCTGTTGAAAGTCTGCACCCATAGCCATCGCGTGTGCTTTCATTCTCCCATTTTTTTGTAATTTCTTCGTTCTTGGTTGCACCGCACAGTTTGTAGCTGTGGTTTAATGGAGACACGCGTACCACATATTAAACAAATGTATACTTACGCCGAGAGAACATTTCGAAATTTTAAACGTCCATTAATTCGGTTCAAAATGTCCCGGGCGGATTCTCGCTTGCCGATTATCGATTGCCAAATCGTCGGACAGGATGAGGCGATGCGAAAGTTGTGATGATCGAACTGGCGTCATACAAACCGAACTTCGCACTCCAAGCATTGGCATAGTGGTCTGCTAATTAGAAGAATGTCGATACTTGGTATATAGAGATGACTGTAAGAATGGATCGCATTGACAGCTACTGCTTGGCCATTGGTGGCAATATAACTGCAAGATAAGTTCATCCAATAATTTTGTTTGCGCGTTCGTTTACAGTGAGCTCGTTTGTAAATGGTCTCATCATTATATCTGGCAATGTTATCGTCCTTCATTGCGTTCATTTGTTTCCCGACCTGTCGAAGTGGAGCCTTCTTAAAGTAACTCCTGGTTAGTTGGTTCTTGATAGGTAGGTGGATGAGTGTCTGGTTATTGTCAAGGAATGTGGGGGCGGCGGTGTTAGGTGAAGGAGAGTCAGTGTTATTGGATGGTTGAGTAATGAGTGAGTGCGACTAGAGGGCGATTGGCGATGGTAGGGAGAGCTGGCGGCCGGGCGGGCGCTTGGCAACGCGAATGGGCGTTTATGAACGCGTTTTTGGCTGGCTGGCGCTGTTTGATGTCGCGGCCGCGCCGGGCGTCTGCTAATTGACGTCCGCTTTCCCGCCGCCGCTCGCGAGTCGTGTTGACTTTATTCCCTTTCGCGTCGAGCGGATGGCGAGTGCTGTAGATTTCGATGATCGCTCTCGTAAACACGTTAGTCGCTGCGCGGCCTCTCGTTGCTTAGCTCTAGGAGATAAACTGTCAAATAATGTGAAATGCAAGCTGGCGAGGTTTTGCAGGATGCGACTAATCCCCTCTGTATGTAATACTCAAAATTAAACATGGTTTTGTGAAATTCATAAAAAATCGACCCCCATTGCAAGTAGTCTACTGACTGATTAGGGAATGACTAGCATTAAAGAGTTTTAAGACGAAAAACAGAAGCTCGGAAGTGGGGAATCACACGCGCATGCAACCCGCAACACATACTGCGGTTCAGTTCACTTTTCATTCGTCGGAAGACGGTGCGTCCTAGGATCTTCGTACTATTTGTGCATGGGTTTTTTTTTTGAAATTCATTGTAGATATTTGTTAGTTTCTTCTATTCCCCTCATTCCTATTGCCCTCTCCGCGAATCTTCGAATCAGTTTTCAGTATTCAGCCTATAACAATCTCTGACGTAGCAGATAATACAATGCTGCCTGTGTTGTAACTAGCCAAATACCCGGCGTTGCCCGGGATTTTTCGTATTCAATCCTTGTGAAAAAGAAAAGGTCTCCGTGTCTTTATCTGTTTCTCTTTGTGTCTTTGTCTTTCTGTCACTGTCTGTCTGCCTCTCTCTTTCTCTCTCCTCTCTCTCTCTCTCTCTCTCTCTCTCTCTCTCTCTCTGGACCTCTGTTTCTCTGAGTTTCTGCCTCTGTCTCAATTGTCTCTGTCAGTATCTGTCTCTATCCCTCTCTCTCCGTGCTCCTCCGTGTTTCTCCGTGTCTCTCTCTTTCTCTCTGTGTATGGTATTTATTTAATGTGCTTCCAAGTCAACAACCACGTGGAGCCATAGCGTTGCTGTTCGCACGAGGACAAGCATCGTAAATTCTTCGTCGCAATTGGCCATCTTATACTTTATTAATGCAAGTCTCATCAAGTGCCTCCTCACTGAATGATAACAATTTCAAGTTTCTTTGCAAATATTTGAGAATTGTGAGTTGTTTTCATTCCGTTGTCTTCATGGACCATTGCCGATCTGTAGAGTTACATTATTGTTAAATATTGAGTGTTTCCTACCGCAAGTTCTGTGAATTGTCTGAACCACGAGAGGCCGTGATTTCTTATATGGACGTGTTCAAATATAGCTTTGTCATGCTCACATGGCGAACATGTATGAACAATTATTCGACTCACAATATAACTTCCAGCAAACCTATGAGAGGAGTATCATTCTAAGATACATTTGAGGAAACAATATATTAAGTGGTGAAGTCCTATGAACAGCATCACTCAGTTCTGTCTTGTTTTTATTTTTGTTTTTTTCCTCAAACAGTTTTAAGACGAAAAACAGAAGCTCGGAAGTTGGAAATCACACGCGCATGCAACCCGCAACACATACTCTACGCGACCTAACCTTGCAACAGAACAATTTAATTAAGTTCTTTCCTACGTTTCTTTCACTATCGTAGGGGTTTTCAACAGGGCGTCCTCTTTCTGAAAAATGTGAATATCAGATAATTTCTTTGCTCTAGAAACGTTAGAGAATGTCGTCAGGGTATTTATGGATACATCGTTAGAAGTCAGGGAAAATGCTGTGATCATTATAAAACTAGGTAAAAAAGCTATTATTCTTAAAAAAGCTAATACACCTTTAGCTTTTACTTAACTTATATCTGTTCGGTTTGTTTTAATTTGTATTTTACCACGACCTAATGAGAGAGCTCACAAAGTGGTTTTAGGTGCTTATAGAGGTGTGAAATGCTCTATAAATCTTACATGTGAAAAAAAAACACTCTGGAAAACCGAGGAAAGTGAGGAAAATTTGGTTCAGAAAATGAGTGACTACCCTGTCCCAAAAGAGTACTTCCATGGAAAATGACCTGTACTTCAAACACAACAAAACTCGTCTGACTTTGTCCGTTAACTACATGCAGCTTGGAATTAGGGATTCGAAATTACGCATGGTGTAATGTCTCGTTCGTTCTTATAACTCAGCGTTCACGGGGAAAACGGTCAAAGCAGTGCATTTTTAAGGTGCACAACATTCATTGTCGCACCGTCCGTCGGAAGATAGATAGAGCAGTTGTCCCGGGGCGTTTCTTGTGGCGGCTACTGATCGTCAAAACGTGCTCGTAACACGTTTTATTGGGAATCTGCCGTTCCCTCTGGATCTCATTCCACTATTTCTCGTTCATTGTTCATTATCACCTACTCATTAAGACTGTAACCAGTCCTTCATAATGGATACGAGGCCCTTGTTCGAGTATGTTTGATAAACGGAGATGAAAAATTATGTGTCAGTTCACGCTTCCGCTCATACAAGTTGAGGCAGACGTTGGTTGATTGGTTTGTTGTTCCTGTGATTCCGGGCGCGTCAACTACAGTGTTCATGTGTTCCATAAGTGTAGTGTATGGTTTTAATGGGAGGTAGCTGTGGTCTTCCCTAGTTGGATGGAGAGATCCGGCCCCGACTAGCTTGCGGGTTTTCCCCATCCAGGTACCTCTCGTTAGCGGGGCACCGCCCTATCCGACACAAGCTCTAAGCTCCCACGCGGTCTCCCGGCATGGGTGGTAGTGGAGTGCATGTTAGTGTCGGTGTGTGTGTGTGAGGTACGAGTAGAAAAGATCCGCACTCCGTTTGTTAGGGTACTGCTCCAGCATTCGCCTGGTGTTAATCGGAGAAACCACGGAGAACTACCAATTAGAGCAGTCAGCCGCTAGAATTATCCTCCAGGCAGCGACTGAATTCCACCTAGCTGACGAGCTAGTGTCGAAAATCATGCCACTGTCGGGTATCGAGCCTAAGATCTCCCGGCCAGAGGCACTAAAGTGACATGAATTGACCACCTCTCCCCGTCAGAGCGATGTAATACTCCATAACACTTCCTAAATTGGAACTTCTATCTTTGATATTTACTAATTACCTAAATATTCATAACAGTATACACTATATGTTTTAATACGTTTGTTTTTTTTATGAAAGCCAGGGAGTATAGAAACGAATATTTTGGTGTACCGGTGATGGAATTCACGATTAAAAGTGAACATCGAACAAAACAAATAAATGTCGATACATCCGTCTGATTGTTGTAAAACATCATTCTAAAGCTTTGTATTAAAAAAAGTAATTCCGTTAGATTTTATTGTATATTTGTGATGAATGTAATAGGTTAGGCCATGTATGACTCGCTAAGATACTATTCTGTAACTTCACAAACGTTAGCACAATTCTTTTTACCCTAACGACATCGAATTTTTCAGAGCTCTCCACAATTTACATCAGTTGTATCAATTGCAAACCCCTGAAAAGCATGTTAAGTTAAGATTAAACAAACCACATATGACACTTTTGCAGGATATTAAAGAACCTAGAGGAATAATGTCTCTGAGCTAAATTGTAAAATCGTCGTAATAGTACTAGAAATATTAGTTCAGTACTAGATAATGAGACGTTAAGTCTGCGAAAGGAGCTTAACCAAAATGAAATGAAATGGAGCTTAACTAAATTCTGAAAGGAAGTTCGTTAAACCTCAGAGAGAACAGAACCACAAACAAAACACGCCATGCAAAATAGCGCCAAGAGGGTAACGACCTCGTCTTGAATATCGTAACCCACACAAACTGGTCTCTTCCAATAACCTCGTGCCTCCGCGGATACAATGGTCGGGAATTGGGTCTGTTGGAGCTGCAGGCGAGATGGAATCGCGCGTTTGCGCTAATGGGTGAATGCGCCGGGAAGTGCAGCTGTACCGCGCGAACGAGCGCGTTGCTGAAGTGGCCCGTGCCGCACCGCTCGCAGCCGCTCCTCTTAAGTGCGCATTTCCAACACCGCCGCCCCGATACCAGCGCCGGTCACATTGCAGCGCCTTGTTTATGTTGATTGGCTCGTTTCCTGGAAACGGCACACGTTCATCGAACGTGATCGGGTATGCGCTCTGAGATTTGGTGTGTACAAGCCAAGAGGATGTAGTGATTCCTCTTGAGTGGACCAGGGCGGTATTCGTTGAACCTGATAATTTGTTTGTAGTGTGAAACACTCGGTTGGCGGCATTTCATGATATGACGTTGTCTAATAAACAATCAGTGCTTTAGAAGTTTCCTCCCGCGTTGCGAATGGTATGCACGCGAAATAGAAGTTATTACGCGTGTCACTAGAGTAACATTTTTTCATGTAAAAATATGCAAAGTGTTTACGTTGATTAGCTAATTTTCTGCGAAAAGCATACCATCATCTTGATGTGGTAGGTGTTCTGGGATTAATTTTACACAATCAGAAAAGAATGTTGTTTTGTAATGCGAGATTATGTTGCTTGTCCGATAATACATCGTTTTCTTTTTGTGTTTAATTAATTGAATTTTAAACATGCGACTGGCGCTCCTGTCGCTTTAGTTGTAGAAAGACGGCAAAAAATTGAACTTTTGTAACTTTCGAAAAATCAAGGGATTTCAACGAAAATGCGTCCTGTACCATTCTCTTAAGGGCACTTCATGCTATCCGCCAAATTAATTAATTTAAAAAACTGAACCCTTTTTTTGAAAATGTCCCAGAAGCTTAAAAGAAGTATGCCTCAAAATTAAAATGTGCGTTTCACATTTGAGGAGCCGTATCTTCAGCCAGATTGATTGGAGAATACCAATTTTAGAGAAAATTGGATGAACGGGTTACGCGCTAGCGTTGACCACATACGGGTGGACAGATAGACGATTTGCTGTCTATCGATTTTTCGGTATCAAGTATCCATAAAACATGGATCCTGACTACACAGTTTGTTAGAGGAAATGAGTTACTATGTATACACGAACAAGATTTTTCCACTTTGCAAGACCCGGCTTATGGAGTTTTTATGTCGAAAATTCACCGGCGCACTATTACAATACTTTCTCTTCTTACATATTTATATACGTGCGTAAAATGGCGAGAAAGTAAAAATTAAAAATGTATTTTTCAATATATACAGTTCATAAAAAATACCAATAAATTTAATGGTTATACTATTACATAATACAAATCAATAAGATCATTTTGAATTTTCTTGATAAAATCTTTCATTTTTCAATCTGCATGTGAGCAGAAGAGAAAGTTTAGTAATTTGGCCATGTTAGGAGAAAGAAGTGTCATTTAATATATTTTGCAAGATCAGACGTAATTAAATGAATGATTGAAATGTATAATTTACGTTTTTTGTGCGTCACATTTAATTCCTTGTTCCACGGAAATATTACAAACATGAACATAAAGTGGCAATTTATTTCTTCCGTGTTTCTTGTACACATTTTTTTTTGGGGGGGGGGAAAGGAGGGTATGGTGCGCTGTTTGAAGGCGCTTCTACCCGGAGCGGGCGCGTGTCTCCAAGCCCCAGCGTCTTGCTCTTTCTCGCGGCCCGCCCCCCCCCTGAGCACTTGGCTCTCCGTCATCAGGTCGCTCTGTCCGCCCGGGGCTCCGTGCGGCGGAGCGCCCGGCGAACGCTAACAGCCATCTCTTCGCCGGCGCGGCGCCCTCCGTCGCGACGGCGTTCGGCGCCGGAGGCTCCCGATTGACCCGGAGCCACTTGCCCCACACTCCGCTCGGCTCAGGAGCTGGCGCGCCGCGCTGACTCATGTTTTACTTCCTCGCCCTTCGTAAGATGTTGGTTCTTACTACACTTACATCGTAAGAAGAGAAAGTGATGTAATCGTGCGCCGGACGACGGTGATTTTTCGGCAAAATAAAACTCTTATTGCCGCGCCTTGGTAACAAAAAATGGAATAATAATGTCGGTATAAAATAAATTACTTCCTGTAACACGTGGTGTAGCCAGAATCCATGTTTTGTGGGTCTTTCATTCCGAAGAATCGATTGTCGGTAAACGTCTGTCAGTCCGTGGTCATCGGTTTCGCCTAAACCGTTCAGCCGTATTTCTTCAAAATTGGTATTCCCCGATCGATCTGAAAGACCTCGAGGTTTTGGGAATTTCAAACGCATATTTTCATTTTTGGAGGGTACTTTACAAGAAGCCTCAAAAACATTTTCAACATTTTTTCAAAAATGACATTAAATTTTCTGATCAAACTTTGTCCTCGGATAGCGTAAACAACGGAGAGGAAAGATAGTCTTCACTCTTATGTTCTACGTCATTGAAGCTGGGGAAAAAAGATCACTTAAACGTATACGCAGTATTTGAAGTTTGAATAATGGTGGCGATGACCTAAACGTAAGGGAGAGTGATATAAGATAATATAGGAATATCGGAGGGATATATATTGAATCAGATTGTTTTGCATATCGCCGTTTTTATTGAAGCAATATTTTCAGAAAAAGGCATCAATTTAGGACACATTGTTTTATTTCATAATAGTACAACTCACATTATATACATCAGTGTTATGTTTTTAAGTATTACATACTATTGTTCCATTGATACAATCTTCAAGAGAAGGGGGTTCATGTTCATTTCAAGCGCTAAATATCTTTAATCAAACAAAAATCTTGATATGAAAGGCAATCTGTCACCAGCCGCAGATTTTGACGTTCATCTGCCATTGACGAAAGAGATAAATACACAATTTTCCCGTGAATTCGTGACACGAACTCATTATTCCGTCAGTAAATCAAACGTACAGTAAAACCAAACGGGAGCTAGAATCATAAACGCAATCAAAAGCTGCAAATGAAATATTTGTAAAGACCTGTCTTGTTAGTTACCCGTAATGATTTCTGGACATAAATTGTTCGGACGGGAGCTTCAAGTTAAATTATTTTCCGTAGCCGTTACGAAAATCTGTATCCTATATTACTAATTTTTTATGCGCACAGAAATAGAATGAAAAGTAAGTTGCCTCCGGTCATGTAGGTGTCGTAGGTTTCCTTCGGTGTCCAGGATCAGAGGGGGAAAAAATGAAAAAAAAAGAGTTTAGGATTTTGACTGAAAATTTAAATATTTACTGCTTATTCTCTTACTGCACCTACCGAAGGACTTCTCATACACGGTCGGTCGCCGCTTACGACAGAGCTGACATAATGTGTCAGCAAGGCTGCAAGGAAAAGGCCACCCGTCATTGAATATTTGCTATTCTCTTGTTGCGGCAGGGAACAGCATTTTAAAAAAAAATTATATTCTTGATTTGTAAAGTACTGTTATTCAGAATTTATTCTATATTATGTTATTACAGTGTTCGTGAAGATTTGTTGTAAATATATTTAATTAATTGTAGTACTATGCGAGTGTTTATTTAAGCCGTGTGCGAACTACTTTTTGGAAACCCATTTTGTTTTTTTGTCCACTTGAGTCGACTCGCTGTCAGTTGTGCGATTGGACCTCAGTTTGTTTCTGTTGAGTATTTCTTTCCTAATAGATTCACGTCAGGCCTTAGCTTTTATAATTGCGATAAAATTGCAAAGAAGCAGGAAAATGAAGAATGAGTAATGGGCGGGTCGACGAAATGAATTCGAACAGTGTTCGTAATAACTCGTAAATGAAGTTGCGGTTGGAAGATGCATAACCGTTCAGAAATTTTATTCGATGTCTAGAGTGCAGTTTGCAATTAGTTGTAAATTCGTCAAACATACTCATTTTTTTATTGTGTGTTTTTTATCGTGATACAATTCATGTTTTACATTCCACAACAACTCGCGTTCCTCTGGGATGGATTAACTCTATCACTTCGTCCCTTCTATATGGCATAATCTGATCGCTCATTAAAGAAAATAATGGACCAAAAATAAAAATAAAATAATAACCCAGAATTCGGAATGAAAATTACACCCAAGAATGAAATAGTCGCCGAGAACTGATAACAAAATTCCAAAGTTGATGGTACACTGGAGGATGAGTCACGAGAGCACGCATGAATACGTCCACTTGTGACAGTTGCAGTCTCGAATACCTGCGAGACTGCTGTCACCCCCCCTCTTAATTTGTGAGTCGAGTCTCGAGACAATTTTCTGTCAAGCGTTACGTTATTGTAAGAAAATAATTCTTGAAATTAAAAATGTAAATAACTATTTTAAAACATGGAAAATTAAAAAGGGAGTTAACGGAAACGCCCCTAAGGCCCTATGCAGGTATTTCAATCTCAACCTCGGATGGACCATTGCAAACATACTAATGTTCTCTACTTGTGCTCAGTCTTTAAAATTGTGGTGCGTGTTTCTTAACATTTGAGTTACGAGGCGGCGGGACCCATTTCCAGAAGGTCTTTTGCATTTCTAGAGTAGTTTGCATAATGCCGGGGCGTTGACTATTTCCGTCTTTACGGCGTGTGATGTTGCGTAGGTCACATCGTAGATTATTCGCTTTGCTCACGTATCGCGCAGCGGGTAGAGGTACGCGCAATCTATTTCTACACTTTGGATCTGGGGCAACGAGTTGTAGGCAGACTCATAAAATGTCAAGGTAAGATGTGTAGAAGCACTAACAAACGACTAGACTTGCTCATTTATTACAGCATTGTCGCGGTATGCGATGTCGTTTACAGTCTCAGGACGATGACGTTTGGGGTAATATACGTGCGTTTTGCGTGCCGAGGGTAGCGAGATTTTCATTTTCTTCTAACGATGCAAAACAAACCTCCACCGTCTATGGCGTGCTTATTCTTTTACGGCAGAAATGTAAAAAGACTGATGTATTTTCTTTAATTTAAAAATGCTGCTGCTCCGCAACGTCAAAAGGTACAACTGTGAGGCAGGGTTTACAAATTCAGCCCGAGAGTGTTTATAAAGAAACCCAACGTCTCTTAGTAATTTAGAGGAAAAGTAGTGGGTTCACCGATAGGTCTGTAGCAGGGTCGCCAACTATGCAGATTCTATGCCCTGCCCGAGATCTTTATCGTACTTGTCGGACGCCGGTGAACAGTGAGTATTTTAAGTGCTGTGTTTACTTATTTTGAAAAAGGTTAAACAATCTCATCTAATGTGGCTACTTCGACTTAGTTCATGAATCTTGTAAGTTGATATTTCTTCCCTCGTATCTATAGAAAAAAAATGTGCATGTCTGCGATTTTAAATAATGTTGTTTGTATGCACTTGTGTACATAAAACTCGTAAAACTGAGGTACAACAATAAGCCACATATTTCACCGCTTTTATTTGTTTTTGTTTTGTTTGTTGTATTGTTTTTGTTTTGTTGTTGTTGTTGTTGTTTTTGCTATTTTTATTGGCCAATTTGTTTCATTTGTTAAAGCGATGCCTACGAAAGACAGAGCAGTAAAGGCTTTTTTTTAATAACCTTCAACCTAAATTAGAAGGGATTGTCGCGGAGCGCACAGATGAAAGAAGTATTGAGAAAGAAGAGGTTTCAAACGCCTGGAAATAACAAAGAATCCCACTTAGACAACATAAATAACGATGTGTGGAACGTGGATGGCGAATTAACCTTCCTGTATGCGCTACATACCTACAAAGCTCAAAATGTACACAATAGATTCACGGGTGCGTTGATGCCCGTACGTTCCAGGATTTGTTTGAATTCCTCACTATACATAACCTGAAGAGACGGAAATAACTATATTCGTTTAGTGACAATTTAGTCACACGGTCTCTCACTATGTGAGCTATCAACATAAAATTCAGAGACCCTTCCCCTAATTTCACCATTTCCCTCCAGCTATTTTTTTTTTCTTTCCCTTCACGAAAGCAGGGAGAGCAGTGTTGAACGAGTCGAAAATTCTACCTAGAAGCAGGAGGTTCAACTCTTCTCCAAAGTCCGCTTTTAAAGCTTTCTTGTCACAAAGCCGTCTTTATTTTATAACTGTTTTGATGAGAAATTTTCTATGAAATTCCTTAATTTTCCTGTGACCATTTCTTTATATTTTTATTTGTATTGATCTTCATTTTTTCTGCTTTTTTAAATAAAAGAAGTACATCCCAAGTTCGCAATGAGAATTTTCATAATATTGGTCCACCCTTTACTTACAACGAAATGTAGAAGCATATAAAGAGATGGCACGTAGATGTACCCTTCTCGGGGAGAATGGGGCACAAAAAAAATATATCTAGATAACTAGCTAATATAGAATGTTTTTGTCTTATCGTTAGAAATCTGAAATATCTCTGTATGTTAAATAAAATCTCCATTTCCGAAGATGAATAATTAGAGTGAATATTGCAGAAAAATATAAAAAATGAGACCATGTAGATGTAGCACTTGCCAGTACTTCTGCTTCCAATTCCACCGAAAACTTCCAATGTCTCCAATGTCTTGAAATCACTGTATTTTCAATATCGAGTTTACTTAATGCTATTTTGTTCTAAACATGAAATTGTACCTTTCTATTCAAAAAAGGACACTTATGTTTTTGGTACACAATACATTTGACACAAAAAATAGTTTATTTTACTAACAGAACTTTTAATTAACTTAGGTCACAAGGCAGACGTTCAATGCAGAGTAAAACACCGTTTTAGGGAGCCAAAAAAATGGCTCCACTTTGGACAAAAGTTTGCCCACTAAATAACGATTTTTTTATAATGTTGAGCACAGTTGATTTCTATATTGCACAAAACCAAGAAACGTGCCACACCGATGCTGCTTTGCGAAATATCTTAAAGACGCTAATCATCCCTTCTGTTCTGCAAAGCATCTGCATCATATTCACGAATTTCGGAAAAAATAGGCTCTTGCTATTGATCCTTCGATATTTAAGGACATCACCGTGCATGATTTAGAAGATTATTCTGGGACGTCACAAATTTAAGTGTCTTTCTTTAGAAAGGTCTTCTAAGTATTATGAAATATGCAAGTTCACGCTTTCAAGCTTAGTTGACTAGTAATATAGTGAGTCGACCAACAATCATCTTGTGAGATATAGATAATTAAATCTGATTGTCAAAGTAATTTATTTCTGAAGAGAAGAGATCAGCTGTAGTACAATGAAAATAATATTTCATTTTAGAAATCCTATAAGAGAAAGACTGATTGTGCGTCACGAACTTACGGACAAAAACAGTTAAGGTGCAGAAGTTCAAATTTTTTTTACAATGGAATCGTGATATTTAATGTGATATTGAAAATAAACGACACTACGGTTCGTATAAGGAAGGGTGGTAGATTAATGGGAATTTCTTTCCTCCTCCTTTCATTAATAGTAAAGCCAAAAAACGTAGAAATGCCAAATTGTAGCTGTTTAATGTTAACCCGTGCTATCAAGAACTTAAATTTCTTCGAGTAAGTGGTAGATTGTTTCCAATTGTAGGCATCCTAAAACTGTGTGTATTAAAAGTGCGTACCTTGAGCTAGAAATAAGAATTATTTCAAGTTTTAAATGAAGTTTTTAATGAGAAGAACGTGAAATCATTTTGCACGATGTTCATGTCAGTGGTCAACAGTGGTTTGGAATAACGAAAATATAATTTTCGATATTAATTTTGATTCTAATTTATATATCTTCACACAAGAATGTCCTAACATGTCCTATTTTTTTGTAATCTTAGTCACATTTAGCAATGTCGCGTGTTAGCTGTGAGTAGAGTAGTTTGGTGATCTAGTACATCTGGTTATCTAAATACTCTCTGGGATATCCTTATGACTGGTTATTCCTGGTATCTCCGGGTAGTCCAGTTGTGAGATGTTCTTTAAGGACCAGTTTCACCAGCAGCCGAGTAAAGTTAAGAGTAGTTACTCGAGATTAAGCATTACTCTGCGATTGTTACTCTCGAGTAGAATATAAGCGTTTCACCTCGCTTCTGTAGGGTAATTTTACTCGAGAGTCCATACTCGCCAAGAATTCATTCTCCCGGCGAACCGGCTGAACGCTTATTTTTCATACTCAGTAGAGAGCGATTCAAGAAGCCGTGGGCGAGAGTGACGCTGTGAACCAATGCGAACCAACGGGAACCTCTGTTTATTTCCTTTCATTTCTGTTGTGAAGTTCTTGGCGGCGTCTTGGTGTTAGTCTTGTATGGTATTTCGACGATTTAAATTAACGTCGCTTATTTCTTAGTTTTTGTATCTTTATTTCTTAACATTTAGTCTAGTTTTTCGAATGTATAGTATTACGAATTAGTACGAAAATGTCTTGTTTCGAATGTTGCTAATATCGCCCTTTTTAAAATTTTAATATTATTAATTTGTTGGTTTTATTTTGTAAACTTTTATTCATCTTTCAACTATTTATGTTTAAAATGTTGGGAAGGGATTATAGAACTCAAGAAAACGTGCGAATATCGTCTCCCCCATACCGAGAAAATAAGTGGAATTCTAACTTGTGTTTTTTTCAAAATTCGAAGGGTTCTGTGAATTTATTATTTATCATATGTCTTGGGAGTGAATGTTCTTATTCGAAAAAGAAATGAGAATATAATTTTATACAGATTTGTACAGAAGTACAGAACAATCGAAACTCAATATCAGCATTACAAAAATCATCATAGTTATTAGTCTTAATAAAACTGTTCCATATTAGAGTGGCGTCTCATTTATGAAGAAAATGTCACTCCACATATGTTTAGCTCTAGCAGTTTCATGATTATCAGAAAGAACCGTAAAAACTGTTTTAAGCATAAGCGCAAGATAAACTAATTCGCGTTAAAGAACAACGTATAATTTATTTAAATTCTTAAATTCCGCATGTAAAAGAAAAACAGTATGGGGCTAAGGCGAAGTTATGCATTAAATTAGATACTTTCTTTGTAAGAACCATCAAACTTTGTACGCATTTTGAAATTACGTTTAACGAACTTTGCAAATTTTAACTTTGGATTGTATCTATAATGTAAGAAAGCATTCGCATGAATTCAACAACTTAAATGTAGTATATGACGAAACCTCGTGGAATACTTTTCAACTCATTGCATAAAATGGGAGTTGGCTGGAGTAACCTTCTTTCCTTTCATCGGCGAAGTGAAACTCGCGGTAATTTGCATACTTCACGTATTTACTGTAATAGTCCCCCGCGAAGTTCCCGAGCACGCTGCGCTTATCGGGGCTGTCGCGACTCCTCCTCTTACTGCCGTGAGACTCTGCTCACGAGCCCAACCCCGCGCTCTGCGGTGGGTTTGCCGTCGCAACCGAATTTCCTTTCGGGAGAAGCTCAACACGTGGACATTTGACGCAGGGTCATTCCAGACCAAGTTGACGTAGATCCTTTTCAGATACATAACGTTTCGTGACTCTTCGTTCCATTTGGACTCGCGTATTTGAGTGCAATGTTTGGGACATTGGTATACATTATTTGTATCATAAAGATATTTTCGACTGCGTGATATTGAATTGGTCTCACGAGTTACGGTTGATTCTCAACTACCAATAATTTTATATCCGATTAAAAAAAAGGGACGAATGAAAATGAAACACAGTGACTTGTGTAGCAACACTTCTTCGGCCTTTCTGCTTATGTATTTTGCAATTCTACTCGCAGGACGATTACAATTTGAAAAGCGCCAGTTACCTGCTGGTTGCAAGGTCCTTTCGATTTTATTTTGCAGCTCATTCATCTTTTTTAATTCTCTTTTGTCATCCGTGATGTATTTCAAACAACATTGCCCATCAGTGTTAAATAGAACAAAGTTGTAGGAGTGATTAAATAATTAAAAGAATTGCTGAACTGTCCTTCTGAACATGTCACTCTCCTCTCTGATGATGTTGACCCAAAGTAACCGTCCTCTTACATTACACATCTGTTTATTAACAACGCCATGACGTGCTATTGTTTTCACAATTTCTCTACACTTTAACCGTCAGCTGCAAAGATCACATTTCTCTCTCTACTTCGCCCGCTGGTTCTTTCATTTTGTTTCTCGCTGATTGCCTGGCTGATTGTCTTGGTGATTGTCTGGCTGATTGTCTGGCTGGTTGTCACGCTGGTTGTCTCGCTGATAGTCTCGCTGATAGTCTCGCTGGTTGTCTCGGTGATTGTCTCGCTGGTGGTCTCGCTGATTGTCTCGCTGGTGGTCTCGCTGATTGTCTCGCTGGTGGTCTCTCTGATTGTCTCGCTGATTGTCTCGCTGATTGTCTCGCTGATTGTCTCGCTGGTGGTCTCGCTGGTGGTCTCGCTGGTGGTCTCGCTGATTGTCTCGCTGGTTGATTCGCTGGTTGTCTCGCTGGTTCTCTCGGTGTTTGTTTCGCTGTTTGTCTCGCCGATTGTCTCAGTGTTTGTCTCGCCGATTGTCTCAGTGTTTGTCTCGCCGATTGTCTCACTGTCTCGCTGATTGTATCAGTGTTTGTCTCGCTGATTGTATCAGTGTTTGTCTCGCTGATTGTATCAGTGTTTGTCTCGGTGTTTGTTCGCTGGTTCTTTCGCGGTTTGTCTCGCTGGTTCTTTCGCTGTGTGTCTCGCTGGTCGTGTTGCTTTATGTCGCTGCTTGCCTTCTCGCTGCTTGTCCTCTTGCAGTCTCTCCCGCCGGGCGTCGTGTCCGCAAGCGGTTTCCGCAAGGCAGCGCAGTAACTGTCGCGGGCGTCCTTCTGGCTGCGACTGCCACGCCCCCTCGGCGCGGGCGCTGGCGTCTCTGGCGTCGCGTCGCGCCGCGTCGCGCCGTTCTTTACCGGCGCCAGCCACGCCAGCCCAAGGCCGCCCGCCGTCCCGCGCACGAGGCCGGCGATCGGCAGGCTCTACGCGGCGCACGTGATGGCAGCGGAGACTGCCGAGCGGGAGATGCAACGTCGCTTTGAGGCCCTGTTTCCTGAAGTATTGAAGTACTAGATGTGATGAATGACTTTTAAAATTTAAATCAGCAACACCTGAGTTGCGCTGATCAAACCAGACGAAACTACAATGACTAATTCACCTGTAAGTGATTCTTGAATATCCTGTCATCGAGTATGAGCTGCATTTTCCAGTTTATGAATGGTTAGTTTCCAATTTAAAAGTTTTTCAATTCAATGTTGATTTTATTTGTATAATAATACAAATAGTAATAGTATTAAATACTACTTACTACTACTAACTACTTACTACTACTACATTTAACGTCCAACTGATCCTCTTCGTTCTAACTTAAGATGAATGAAATGATAATGTCTTTAGTCACATACCATAACATCCGCGGTTGCCTCACTTGACGCCGCAGGTACCCGGGAGCGCTGCCTTCACAACAGCTTAGAGGGTCTGCAAAACGGGCGCTCGTCTTTGTAGCACCGCAGCGTGATGGCACCATCTGCACCCCTTCTGCTCAGCCGATCATGAAGGCGCCTAGGTTCCGGTGAACGCTCGCCTCTCGGTTCTGATGTGTGCGATTCTATTCGACAGTATTTTCGTCTTACTAACTATCGCGATTTACAATGCGTGTGACGATGACTACCTTTACAGTAACTGATTAGCATTTAGAGTTACCGCTACGTACTCACAACGTTCCGAGAGTAATAAGTTCTGCCTTAGAATAGCTCCAACTCATGGCCAATGTTATTAACATTTTCGCGGTTTCTTCTGGCTCTTATGACCGTTCTCGTTAACGTACAAATCGCATATGCTCGCGACCACTCTCGTTAACCTCCGAATCTCCTCTGCCCTTTCGCTACCTTATACTATTCTTTTCTCCTACATCCACTAAGACTCCGCCCTCTCTCCTCCTGTGCCAATAGTATGTTCCTTGTCATTTGCTCCCCCCCCCCCAGATTTTGGCTTGGGCCGGAGGAAATTAGGTCACAGTACTGCGCACTAGGCTCTCCCGTCGCCCTCGCGCGGACACGTGCTCGTATCACTGGCACTGTCGTGAATCCCGAAGTATTTACGACACCTGATCGAGCTCACGCAATGGCCTCGTTACGCCTGTCCTACGGATTAATGCAAGTGGCGATCATTGTGATCCGCGTGCCTTCTTTCGAGTCATAATTGGCAGTTGCAGGGGGGAGATTGTTTTTGTGCCAGGGCTCTCGCGCTACGCACGTGCGGGTTCCGCATGCTGCCAGCAGTACATATAGAGGGTTGCCTTTTATATTTCAGGATTAGAGAACAAAAACAAATATTAATCATCGAAAATCACTTTATTGTTTTTCAAAATATTCCCATGAAGATCTATACCCTTTTGCATGCATTTGAACCAATTGTCGAAGCACTTTTGCCACTCTGTTGAGGTATCTCCAAAACATGCATTCTGAATGCAGCACCGCTTCTCAGGTGTCGAAAAATGTTGACCTCTCAGTTTGGTTTTTACGTACGGGAATAAAAAGAAGACATTCGGTGCCAAGTCAGCACTATACGGCGGATGACTCATCAAATCGATGTTTTGGGTGCTCAAAAATGCAGTTGTTTGAGCTGATGTGTGAGAGCTCGCATTGTCGTGGTGAAGAGTGATCCGTCTTCGCGGTTGGTTTTCCTGATTTCTTGGAAGATAGCTGGCAAACAAATTGTTGTGTATCACTCAGAATTGACTGTTCTGCGTTGTTCTAGTGGTACGGTTGCGACATGTCCAGTTTTTCCATAAAAACCGGCGACCTCTGTTTGAAAGTGCTTCTTGCGCGACCAAATTTTTAGGATTTTGCTCATCTTGAAAGCCCATACAGTCGACTGCTGTTTATTTCGGGCTCATACACGTAAATCCACGATTCATCACCTGTCACGATGTCAAAGACGTGTTCGAGCACCGCGATCGTATTTTTTGAGCATTTCTTTCGACAATCGACACGAGCCTTTTTTGAGCGATTGACAAATTGTGTGGGATCAACTCGAACAAATTGTTTTTGACAGTCAAATGTCATGCAATATTGAATGTATGCTGGTCCATTATGCTAAGGTGTGTCTCAATCTCACGATAGGTCATATGCGATCTTGCAATATCAGTTCAACGCACAGCATCCATGGTTTTCGGAACAACAACTGGTTTTGGACGACCTTCGCGAAATTCGTCTTGGAGTGAACAACGACCACGATTGAATTCTCCATACCATCGACAAACACTGGTCCTTGATGGAGATTCATCGCCAAAAATTGAATAAAGTTCATCCATGCACTGTTGCTGAGTTAATCTACGTCGAAAGTTGTAGAAAATAATCGCACGAAAATGTTCACGATTTAATTCCATGTTTGGGTCAAGATGAATCTTTTAAGTTACTGTAAACAACACAAATAGCGCTCGTATATCAAAACGTTCTGAGTACGTAACCTCAAAACATCCAACTTTACGATAGAGCTGCCAGTTGCCAAATTGCAACACCAGGGTTGCCAAATCCCGAAACGTAAAAGGCAACCTTCGTGTATGTCGGCGCTCTGTCACTTCCTCGCCACCTTTCGCGATTCAACAGGGCTACCCAAAAGGCTCCTCTGCTCGACCTCTCTGCGCGTCCGTCTCACTCGCCCACTTGATCTCCTTTCTCTCCCTCGTCGATTAGTTTTATAGTATTACTCCTCGTAAGTTAAAACATGTTTCTCATCACTTTTATTATTGTTATTAAATTTTCTGATTTATTGTGAATAGCGGAGTTGGGACACATGCTCAAAAGTATTAATTAAAATAATTATAATAAATTTCATTTGTATAAAAAAGGCCATTATTTATAAATTAAAGAAAGAACAATTCTTAGCAATAGAGGACATTTTCCATTCCCTCTTATCTTTGAAATCCAAATCAGAGGGTATAATGAAAAACATAATTTGGGGTATAAGTTTAAGATATTGTTCGACTGTGTTCTTAGCAATGTTTTTTTATTATATTTTATCTTGATTGGAACGGTCTTTGAAAAACGAGATATGAAATGTGTTGGTAGACTGTCCTCAATATTTTGAAAGCTCTTTGATTACAGTTTTATTATATTGAAAAATATTCATTGTGCGGCTACGAAAGACCTTTCCTTTACCTTTTTTAAAGAAAACTTAATAAGGACTTCGAGGTCAACTGACGGCTCCTCCTTCGTAAAATCTGTCATTTATTTTTCTTTCATCTTCATATAAATTTGCCTTCCCTTTACTGCGGCCGCGCGGCGGTGTTCTTGCTAGAGCTTCAATTTATTAAAGAGTCGTTTAAGGAGCTTTATGAGAAAGTTACCTTTATGAGAATACGTGCGTTTTCGTTCTGAAAATTAAACTGGGCTAACATAACATTCATTACTCTTGGAAAGAAACAGCTTCATCCTGATTTTTTTGTGCCGTTCACTCCTATTAATTCACCGTCCTCATGAAGAAATAACTGTATAGCTTCATGACTGTCAATGTACACGTTACAGATATAATTAAATTACAATTAAATTTGCGTTATAGATGAGACCACCTTCACTACCATCATTAAGAAATAAAAATTAAATAAATCTATAATAGTGAAGGCAGTTGGTAAATTGTATGGAATTATGATTTGGTAGTAATTATATACTAAAAGAAATTATAATGGAAACTCGGGCAAGAATGAAGTAAATGATTGTGAAAAACGGAAGTGGATTTAGAATGTAATAAATACGGTTGATGTTTAACTTGAATGACATAAAAATTTGCTAACATGTAAACACAGCAGTGTACATAAGTATGTCATCGAATTACGATTATGAACGCCTATGTTAAAAAATCGAAAACCTTTCGAAAATACATTCGTATGATTGTCATATAATTGCTTCGGGTGAAAGTTCAATCTAATTACTTATAATTATCCCATTTATTTCAAAATAAAATATCTTCCTCCCTTCATTTTTTTCTTTTATATTTCTTTTTTCTCTTTCTTGACTCTCCCTCTTTTTTCCATCTTCTTTCCTCTCTCTTTTTTCTTTGTATGTCATCTTCTGTCTTTCTATCTCTTTCTTTTCACCCTCTTTCAACAGATGACGGATGCCTAAATGCGCCTTCAGATGCTTTGCATTGTCGCCTGTAATTTTTCTCGCTTCTTTACGCCTTTTCGCTTTTCACGTTCCATACGCTAATTTGCAATCAAAATAAATGGTGTAGTGTTACTCGTTTTTCATGTCCACTTCAAAGTGTTGACACAGGTTGAAGAAGTAATTGCACGACGCGTTTTTAACTAATTACCAAGTAGCAAAATCAACCCGCTTTGTGCTCAAGGACGATTTTTACTACGTAATGATTCGAAACTCACAAGCAAATGGTGTAACAAATATCGCCGTAAAGTGTATTTTGGAATCAAACTGTAAATCATCAAACTTTTACAGTAAAAACGTTTCTCTGCAGTTGAAAATATTTCCCTGACTCGAAGGTGTAAGCAGTTATGTATACGTGAGGCATGATCGACCACGTGACACGTAAGGTATTTTCACCTGCTAATATGGTTGGCATTTCCCAGGCATCCAAATGTACCGTGTATTTATTAGTTTTGAATTTCTAATTACAGAGATCACATTATCAAAGACCAAAGTTTGATGGCACGAATATTGTGATTAAAGCTTCATCTAGTGATTGCTAACGTACACATCATTACAGTCGGACAGATTATTTTCACCGATTTTCAGCGTTTTGAATATTCTCTTAAACGAACTCATATGATAATAAATTTGGCAAATACTATTCTAAGAGTTGTTCGTATTTGTTAGTTCTTTCTCGAATTAAAAAAAATAGATACAGCATAAAATTGAAGCCTCGACACTGGTGCGTCCAATAGAAATGTCCTAAATAACATTCGAGAGATCGAAAATTGACCAATGCCAGCTGCCGGCAGACACAAACTAATGATTGATGGTGATAAAGTAAGTGACGGCTTGACATCGGCAAACGACTATTTTACTCTTTTAATGTAGACACTCGAAATTGATTTTATAAAAATCACACGGAGGAGAAAAAAAACACGCGTGGGAAACTCATTGAAGCAGTAGGAACAAGTGAATGAACAAGACACATGTTAACAGTGATGATGGAAAGGCGAATGCGTCTAGGTTGACACTCTTCGTAGAGGTGCAAGTTCTATTGTAGCAGCGAGTCCTGGGGCGGCGCGTGGGAGCGATGGAGTAAAAACGGCGCGTGCACATAAGCGCTATTCCTGCGTTGGAGCCCGTCGCTCGCTGACGTCAGAGCAGTGACGTTTGTGGCGCGGCTGACGAAGCGGGAAAAACGCGCGCGCCTGCGGGGGCGAAAGGGCTGCCGACCGGCGCCCGTCGGGAGACGCGAGTTGGTTACACTCAGATTTCAATTTAAATGCGTTCGCCTGGTGATCAGCTGGGTCGCAGTTATTAAATCGGAGGCTTCATTTTTTTTAAATTTCCGAGAATATCCCGTTCCCGATCGGATAACCGAGTAGATTACAGGTAGGCAGGTTAGTTGATGATTAGGTGGGTTAGTAGATGAATGGCAGACGACTGGTCAGGTGGACGAGTGGCGGGTGGACGAGTGGGGGGTAGCGGGTAGACGAGTGGGGGTGGCGGGTGAACAGTGGGGGGTGGCGTAGACGAGTGGGGGTGGCGGGTGGACGAGTGGGGGGTGGCGGGTGGACGAGTGGGAGTGGGGGGTGGACGGTGGACGAGTGGGGGGGTGGTGGTGGACGGTGGGTTTGCCGTGGGAAGGACGCGCACGAGCGGGCCAGCGGGTGGGTGGGACGAGTGCGCTGTGACGAGCAGACAGCGGGGCGGCCGCGTGCAGAGGGGCGAGTGGGCGAGCCTGCGTGCGTGGCTGCTGGGAGAAGGTTTTCCGAGCTGCTCGCGCAGCCAACTCGGTCGCGAACGGCCTTGCGCGCTCTGGCAGCGCGAGCGCCTCGGCAGAGACGCCACGAGCGGCGGCCTCCCTACGCAGCACAGCTCACCATAGCACAGCCAGGCGGCGCGGCCAGGCGCTGCTTGCAAACCGTCCGTTTCTGTGACATGCGTCGCGTCTTTTTTCCCCCTGAGAAATTTTTTAGCTGCCAACTGTCTCTCCGCACTCAAGCTGGGTATACCACAGTGCGCACTGGATCCTAAGGGACCGTCCATAAATGACGTAACGCAAATTTGGAGTATTTCGAATACCCCCTCTGTAACGGACCCGTAACGCGCGCTTAAACTCTCCCAAAATTATTGCAGAACGCTTGAGACTCGCTCCCAAAGAAAAAAAATATATTAATTTTGTGTTATATTTTAAAATTTAAAATTGAAGTCAGAATGAATAGGCGATACTGTGTACACGAAATATTGGGTTCCCGTGCTGCACGGAGGAAGGACGGACAAACCAGAAAATTTCTTACAAGCCCTGCACACGTCGTAGATGACGGATGAACGACAATTTACTACACCAATTAAATTGGATTCTAGAATATACGATGGATCAGTTTCGAATATTTTCTTCGTAATCTTAAGGATACAATAAAAATGAAGAAAGAATAATTTTATTTATTGTAACTAATTACGCAAAAACTTTAAATATTTTTTTAAGTAGTGAATATTTTAATGTTTTGGTATGAGACAGAAAAAAAGTAATTTTTCACCAGATGTCGAAAAATTAAAAATGTATCAATGATGCGTTACACTAAACTAACTCTCCCTACCCCTAAGTAACGACCGCGAATGTTTGGTGTTAGTCCATAACTATTTTAACCGCTAAAAGTGTGTGTGTGTGTGTGGGGGGGGGGGGGGGGTTTAAACCGG
>BOPP01000108.1:3624900-3651943 GCA_017312745.1 Gryllus bimaculatus
GCTTACTCCAGAACAAAGCGACGCGAATGTTGGTGGTAGTCCATAAACTAGTAACGCTAAAAAGTGGGTTGTTGTGGGGGGGGGGGTTAACCGCTTACTTTGGGTAGGAGAGTTAGTTTAGTGTAACGCATCTTGATACATTTTTAAAATTTTTCGACATCTGGTGAAAATTACTTTTTTCTGTCTCATACCAAAACATTAAAATATTCACACTTAAAAAATATTAAAGTTTTTGCGTAATTAGTTACAATAAATAAAATTATTCTTTCTTCATTTTTATTGATCCTTAAGATTACGAAGAAAATATTCAAACTGATCATCGTAAATTCTAGAATCCAATTATGTTTGTTAGTAAATTGTCGTTCATCGCGTCATTACGACGTGTGCAGGCTGTATAAAAATTTCTGGTTGTGTCCGTTCCTTCACCGTAGACACCCAATATCGTCGTGACACAGATCGCCTATTATATTCTGACTTTATTTAAATTTTTAAAATATAACACAAAATTAATATATTTTTTTTTCTTGGGAGCGAGTCTCAAGCGTTCTGCAATAATTTTGGGAGAGTTTAGCGCGCGTTACGGGTCCGTTACAGAGGGTATTCGAAATACTCCAAATTTGCGTTACGTCATTTATGGACGGTCCCTTAGGATCCAGTGCGCACTGTGGTATACCCAGCTTGAGTGCGAGAGACAGTGGCAGCTAAAAATTTCTCAGGGGAAAAAAAGACGCGACGCATGTCACAGAAACGACGGTTTGCAAGCAGCGCCTGGCCGCGCCGCCTGGCTGGCTTGGTGGCTGTGCTGCGTAGGGAGGGCCGCTCTGGCGTCTCTGGAGGCGTCGCGCTCGGGGCGTTCCGACCGAGTTGCTGCGCGAGCAGCTCGGAAAACTCTCCACCACGCAGCGCACGCACGCAGGCTCGCCCACTCGCCCCTCTGCACGCGGCCGCCCCGCTGTCTGCTCGTCACAGCGCACTCGTCCCACCCACCCGCTGGCCCGCTCGTGCGCGTCCTTCCCACGGCAAACCCACCGTCCACCACCACCCCCCCACTCGTCCACCGTCCACCCCCCACGCCCACTCGTCCACCCGCCACCCCCCACTCGTCCACCCGCCACCCCCACTCGTCCACCCCCCACTCACCCCCACCCCCACTCGTCACCCGCACCCCCACTCGTCCACCCGCCACCCCCCACTCGACCACCCGCACTCGTCCACTTACATACTCTCGTCCATTTCATCATCCACTAACCCGCCTAATCATCAACTAACCTGCCTACCGTTAATCTACATCGTAGCTTCCGCGGTTATCCATCGGAAACGGATATCTCGAATTTAAAAAAATGAAGCCTCCGATTTAATAACTGCGCCAGCTGATCACCAGACGAACGCATTTTAATTAAAAATCTGAGTGAACCAACTCGCGTCTCCGACGGGCGCCGGCGGCAGCCCTTTCGCCCCCGCAGGCGCGCGCGTTTTTCCCGCTTCGTCAGCCGCGCCACAAACGTCACTGCTCTGACGTCAGCGAGCGACGGGCTCCAACGCGAGGAATAGCCGCTTATGTGCACGCGCCTTTTTTACTCCATCGCTCCCACGCGCCGCCCAGGACTCGCTGCTACAATAGAACTATGCACCTCTACGAAGAGTGTCAACCTAGACGCATTCGCCTTTCCATCATCACTGTTAACATGTGTCTTGTTCATTACTTGTTCCTACTGCTTCAATGAGTTTCCCCACGCTGTTTTTTTTTCTCCTCCGTGTGATTTTTATAAAATCAATTTCCGAGTGTCTACATTAAAAGAGTAAAATAGTCGTTTGCCGAGTCAAGCCGTCACTCACTTTATCACCATCAATCATTAGTTTGTGTCTGCCGCAGCTGGCATTGGTCAATTTTCGATCTCCTCGAATGTTATTTTAGGACATTTCTATTGGACGCACCAGTTGTCGAGGCTTCAATTTTATGCTGTATTCTTTTTTTTAATTCGAGAAAGAACTAACAAATACGAAACAACTCTATAATAGTATTTGCCAAATTTATTCATATGAGTTACGTTTAAGAGAATATTCAAACGCTGAAAATGGTGAAAATAATCTGTCCGACTGTGAATGATGTGTACGTTAGCAATCACTAGATGAAGCTTTAATCACAATATTCGTGCATCAACTTTGGTCTTTGAATAATGTGTCTCTGTAATAGAAATTCAAAACTTATTCAGCTTTGGTACATTTGGATGCCTGAGAATGCCAACATTTAGCAGGTGAAAATACCTTACGTGTCACGTGGTCGATCATGCCTCACGTATCCATAACTGCTTACACCTTCGAGTCAGGGAAATATTTTCAACTGCAGAGAAACGTTTACTGTAAAAGTTTGAATTGATTACAGTTTGATTCCAAAATACACTTTACGGCGATATTTGTTACACCATTTGCTTGTGAGTTTTGAATCATTACGTAGTAAAAAATCGTCCTTGAGCACAAAGCGGGTTAATTTTTGCTACTTGGTAATTAGTTAAAAACGCGTCGTGCAATTACTTCTTCTACCTGTTTCAACACTTTAAGTGGACATGAAAACGAGTAACACTACACATTTATTTTGATTGCCAAATTAGCGTATGGAACGTGAAAAACGAAAAAGCGTAAAGAAGCGAGAAAAATTACAGGCGACAATGCAAAGCATCTGAAGCGCATTTAGGCATCCGTCATCTGTTGAAAGAGGTGAAAGAAAGAGATAGAAAACAGAAGATGACATACAAAGAAAAAAGAGAGAGGAAAGAAGATGGAAAAAGAGGGAGAGTCAGAAAGAGAAAAAAGAAATATAAAAGAAAAAATGAAGGAGGAAGATATTTATTTTGAAATAAATGGGATAATTATAAGTAATTAGATTGAACTTTCACCCGAAGCAATTATATGAAAATCATACTAAATCGATAGGCGTTCATAAGCGTATAATTTGAGAGACATCTTATGTACACTGCTGTGTTTACATGTTAGCAAATTTTTATGTCATTCAGTTAAACATCAACCGTATTTATTACATTCTAAATCCACTTCCGTCTTTCACAACCATTTACTTCATCTTGCCCGAGTTTCCATTATAATTTCTTTTAGGATATAATTACTACCAAATCATAATTCCATTACATTACCAACTGCCTTCACTATTATTGATTTATTTAATTTTATTTCTTAATGATGGTAGTGAGGTGTGTCTCATTCATAACGCAAATTTAATTGTAATTTAATTATATCTGTAACGATTTGATTACATTGTACATGTTCACTTAAAGTCTTATATCTAGTGTATTCCTTCCGTCGCGTCATCTTTCTCCCCGAGGATGTATGGCCCACGATAGTACACACATGAACGACGAATGGTGAACATCCATGCCCACGAAGGGGATCGAATTTTTGGGTATTATGGATATTCGAATGATATGAGAGACTTTTTTTTCTGCTACATCACAAAATGAATAGAAATTTCAAACACGGTAATTAGAACCCGACGTCGATTGCATACGCAAGGTTCGTTTTGTGACTCTCCTACGGGGGTGTTCAGTCATTAAGCACTTCATCCACATCGGATTTCAAGATATTTTGTTGCGCATGATGATATTATGGATTTTTGGTTGATGTTGTCAAACACTTGTTTTGTCACCTAAAAAGTGAAAACAGTTTTGCCTTTCGCGAGGATTTGAACCCACGGACGGTTGCTGCCTATCCGCCTTTGTTATTTAGGACTGATGGCGGAGACTCTAGCAAATATACTGACATAATTAGTTGCCCGAAGGGAGGAAGCCATTACTCATAACGCACATTTTCGCAGATGCCGTCTTTAACGCGAAACGCATGACGTAATCTCAGCTAAATTACGTCTCACGCGCGGCACTCATAGATACGTAGTTGTGCTGTAGGTTTGTCGATTGGAGCAAGTGTCTCATTTTAGCATGTTTGTGTGTTCCGTTACCTACTTTGTTCTACTTGTGACCTTTTTTGTTGTGCGCGGATGAATGTATTAAGAAATACGTGCTTTTGTAGATTATATTAACTGTATTTCTCTTTTTCAGGTACGTACTTTTATTAATACTTCCTTCAACAAGAAGGCAAACTCCTCGAAATGCTCAACAAAGACGTCTAAAAACATCAGGTAAGATTTCGGTAGCACGCTCGTGTTATTTAGTTTCCTGTCCTAATTGAGGGGTCTCTGATGCCCCGCGATATGCAGTGGTTCCTCCATGAGGATTTAAAAAAAGCTTTTTAGCAAAAAGAAAATAACAAAACAATAGAAACAGTAAATCTATATTGTTCCTAAGAAACCAATTAATGATCTTTAAAGTCAATTATGTCACTCGAGGTTCATTATATTTACAGTTTGTTAACATTTTCTTAAAATGTGAACATTTCGTCACTTGTGAATGAGACGTGAATGAGAAAACATATTTTTAATTCTTCAGCTGCAGGTCTGCAAATATGTCACGGAAGTTTCTCTGAAGGGTGGTTTACATACGAGTCGCTCAAATGAGATAAAATGGAGTGTGAAATTACAAAGTTAACGTGACGTTGATATTTTGCAACATGCCGTATTCGGGATAAATTTCGAATTTGCAGTTGCTACAGTGTAGGAAATATCACACATTTCTGGAAGTACAGAGAGATTACTATAATAAGGGACCCCTAACAACTTCTGCTTGTCCACCGCTGGCAACTAAACTGTCGGTTACGACCATGCACTGATTTTGTCATGGCGTTGGTTTACAGATGGCTCATTTGTAAATGGCTTCATCACTATCTTTTGAAATGTCATCGCCGCGTTAACTTGTTTCCCGACTTGTCAAAGTGGTTCCGTCTTAAAGTAACCCCTCTGTACATATTACCCCGTTGAATGAGAGGAATGGAGCTCTGAGGCACCAACACATGAATTGCTTGATTTCTTCTTCTTGTTGTTGTTCTTCTTCTTCTTGTTCTTCTTCTTCTTCTTCTTGTTCTTCTTGTTCTTGTTCTTGTTCTTCTTGTTCTTGTTCTTCTTGTTCTTGTTCTTCTTGTTCTTCTTCTTCTCCTTCTTGTTCTTCTTCTTGTTCTTGTTCTTCTTCTTCTCCTTCTTGTTCTCCTTCTTCTCCTTCTTCTTGTTCTTCTTCGCCTTCTTATTCTTCTTATTATTCCTTTTAGAACTGAAAAAATTTTCTGCGCATTTAAACTATATTTTATTTGTATATCATTGTCATTTTATGAGATATCATCTTAGTGTCGTACGCCAATATTTCTAAATTTTCTTCAGCCCACCTGCAAACAATACGAGTCAGTGACGTACAGCTGTACAAAGAGTACGTGCTAGAGTGGCGTGAGTTGACACTCCTTTGGCCAAAACGATTCGTTTTTGCATTTCATGCAGCAGCTCGCTAGAGGTCGATCCTGCCACCTGGAAACTTTTCCTTTACGTGGTGTCAAACTGCGCGAGACCTCGAGACACGCGGCGCGCTTTGAAACTCGGGAGTTCGAACCCCGGTGTCTCACGCGAGTGCGGGACGGGATTAATTACCTCATTGCTCGCAGACTGCGCGGGGCGGCGCACATCAGCGTGAACCGGGGTCCGACGTGCGCGCGAGCGGAAATATTTGTTTTCTGTAATAAGTATTTATCCGACATTCAGTAGTCGAATATAGGAGAGATTACTGTAAGAAGGGACCGCTTTGACAGCTACGGCTTGGACATTGCGGGCAATGTAACTGCACGTTTGTACATGCTCATATGTTGTCAGTGCTTTCGTTTACAGAAAGCTCATTTGTAAATAGCTTCATGTCAATCGTCGCCCTGCATGACGGGCTCGTTTGTTTCCCGGCCTGTCAAAGTGATCCCGTCTTCGAGTAATTTCTCTAACTAGCGGGTGTTTAGGTTAATGTGTATCTGTCTTTTCTCTTTGTTCATAATGGTACACCTCAGCTTTTAGACACATTTTAAATATTTATTCGTAAACAAAATTTGTCAACATTCACATATTTTCTTGAGGTACAAAAAACTAAACTTAAAATGAAGAATCGATCGTGGAAAAATATTAAAGTTACAAGTTATTAGTGTGTTTGTAACTTTAAGAAAGCCCCCAAAATTACCAAACAATTCTTTCGGGAAACGAATTTAGTAGGTTGTGAATACGTGTAAGTACAATGGTAAGTATATTCCTGACAAAATCTGGTCTAACTTTCTCGTTGGTTGTAGATGAGATGACCTTTTAAAGTTTATTATACAAATGCAAAACAGACTTCGTTTTACACTACTGCTATTTTCTCATTACTTTAAGTGAAAAATATGTTTAGGAATTTATAATCATTAGAATTTAAAAATGTAATGCAATAAAAATGTTTTATTATAATGAATATAACCGAAAAGGGAGGTGAAAATGCCCCCAAATTGATAATCGCGATACGAAAGAGAATAAAAGATGCTGTAGATTCCCAAAAAATCTTTCTCACGTACAATATGTTGCAGAGATACAAAGAGAAATGTGTTTTTCACATTTTTTCTCAGCTTCTGTTCCTTGTATCAGGCTGAAAAAAAATTAAGACGGAGAAAATATTTTTAATTTGATGGAATGTTTGTCAACCATTTTTGACGGTAAAAAAATAATTGTTTTTCGACGTGAAAACATTACTGCAGTTGGTACTGTCTCAGTTATTTTTTTCGTACAATGTCTAATAACATTCTATTACCTACATTTTTTTATATTTTTAATGAATGTGGACGGTAGAGAAAAATAATTAAAACCAATCGTTTCAGTTACAATATTAAATTCGCGCCAAAATGTGATTTAGCAGCGAATTTGTAGAGGCGAAATTTATCTTGAGGCATGTTGCCCACGAGCGTTGGATGACGCGTTAGCGCTCGCTCCATATCACTGTGCAGCGCGTAGGTGGCGCTGTTATCACAACGCGCGTTCAATCTCCTTCACCCAAAGCGGCGCATGCAGTTCCTCGCCTGCGGAAGGACGGTGTAATGGATGGAGAAAGCGAGGGGCGAATGTTGACTCTCGATGCACGAAGGGCTCCGCTGTGGAGCATTCACGCGTCGTTGGTGCGCGTGCGTGTGGAGGGTGTAGAGCATCGACGGATGTTCGCTGTGCAGGATGCGAGCAGGATTGAAATACCTGCCGAATTCGTGATTCGTGGTTGTTGGGGCTTTTCATATTGGAAGCGGACTATATCGGAACAGCTGTGGAATTGTGTGACTGGATCTGGAAATCACTACTGAATCTGAGACTGGAAAATAAACGCTGTAGTAATTAACGTCTTACCAATACATGAGCAGACATTTGAATATCGTGCCTTTCTGGGGATGTTAAATTATGGTAAATATTTTGTAGTTATTTTTCTTGCACAAGTTTTGTTTGATAATTTATTAGAGGCAATGCTCTTATAAATATAAAAAAAATGTGTCATTTCCTGCGCTATAACTCGGCGAAGCGAAGAATGAAGGTGATGATTGTGGCGCGTCGTGAAACTAACTCGGGCTATGTAAACATGGGTCTACACAGTCAGTTTCGCTAACAAATGTCGCGAGGAGCGTGAAGCGAGTTTTTTTATGGGAGTAGCTGCGGGAAACGTGAGCTCTCGTCGAGATGTGACACTTCGTGGGCAGGCAAGACGCCATACCTGTAATGTAATTTATTAAATTTTGTTGGTCAAAATGAAGGTCAGTGAAAGGAACACGTATCAAATGTCACTTTTTAATTTAAAAATAGTGACATCAGAAGCAATTGATAAAATAACAATGGAAGAGCGGAAAAAGTCATCGCTCATTCCAATAAAATAGCAAAACAATACTGGGATAGGGATTTTTTGCTTGAAAACGCTGTTTATGGCATTGCAATAAGTGTCGGTACGAAATGTGGCAGTGAATAATCTAGTGACAAGGACACTCTCTCAGACCAGGAAACTATAACGGCATGAGACTGACATTGCCTCTACGGAATCAGCTGATGAAATAGAACTTCAGAGATGCGTTATGTAAGATTTGCATTCGCTTTTTAATGTTTGTCACATTAAGGTGCATTTATTTTACTACTTTTAGTACGTTCTACTCGGTCGCTGATTAGATAGTGATTTATTCAGTTGTAATTGTATCAAATTCTAGCATTACCATTTCAACTGCCCTCTATAAATTTGTTCAAATTCGTGTTCCCGGTGCCCTGCTTCTCGAAACAATGTCACGTTCAAACCCTCAAGTACGGAACACAAAGTAAGTTGACACGTTGCCCTGACGATGTGTATTCCTTGGTTTTGACTGTATTAAATGCATCTACTTCTATCACAGTCCTACATTTTATGCACATTTCCCTTTCTTAAATGCCTTGGGAGGGATTCAGGTATGTCACTGTCAAATTCTAGGTGGTATGAGCGATCCTTTCTGAGAACCAGTGCTACCTAATTTTCCCCCAAATTATATTTTCTTTTCCGCAAAATCACCCCCGTTATTAAGGTCGCGCGTTTTGTCCGTTTCATTCCAGGAATTTTGGGTTTTGCGTAAGCGAATCGCGATCATTGTGGACTGAACTCCACCCGCCATCAACATTGTTTAATTTTTCACAGCTGCAGAACGGCGCGTAATGAAGACCGGAAAAATGAAAATTCCGCCCCGCGCCCGCGACGCCGTATTTGGCGAACATCTCATTTCGCCGCCTTTCTTTTGTTTTCTGAATCGAGAGACGACGTCCCGTCGCTCATGGGCGAGGCCGAAGCCATCGTGTCCTCGGAGTGCGGAGGCGGAAGACTCGCTTTTAGACGTTGCGCTGGTGGGATTAAACTGCCTTCCAGACTGTCGCGTCTGCAGATTCTTTTCTCTTTTTTTTTCTTCTTTTTTTCTGTCTCGAAAGGACGGCGTCAAGCGAGAATGGACCATCTAGGGCAGGGGTATCCAGATTTCAGACATACAAGACCCTCTTGTGTAGGTACCACTTGGCAGGTATTATGTGAAAACAATCGTCATTTTCGTCCATTCCATCATGTTGCCAATTTTTTTTATTCCATATACTAAGATTGTTTTGAATTCATGCAACATTGTGACTCTGGTGGAAGAGTAAATATTGATTTAATAATTTATAATTATTTTGTGCAAGTATTATATATTTTTGTAAATTTCAGGGTGGTAAGTTTCATGAATAAATTATGACAATAATTCCGACAAGTTATGAAAGGAAATAAATCAAATAATCTTATTTCCTCTCATTCAAAGAGGTCATGTAGTTCAGTAATTTGCTTTTACCGAGGTACTAATTTTCACTTTGTGAAGGGGGTTGCTATTCATTGGGTATCGCACATTTCAAGAATTGGGGACAGAAACAAGGTTATCCATATCAGCGACAGCAAGCTTCCCGGTCTTCGTAAATATTAATATCTCAATTTTGGTGGAAGTGCATCTCAATTTGATACTTCAAGATCTTTATAAATACAAAATGACGAGTTAGCGGGAAATTACAAATAGCCCGAGGGTTGATGTGGCTGATATTGTTATTACTTCAATTCCTGCGTTTAGAAACATGAGCTTTTGTGTGCTGTGTGATTTAGCATCTAACTTATTTAGCTCAAGGGGTTTAGCGACTTTGTAGATTTCCTCATGAGTCCATATCGTAGAAGAATTTGCAAAATTTTGACTTGTTTACGTAAGCTTGCATACGATTGATTCTTTAATCTGAGCTCTTTTTTAATTTGATTTCTCCCGAAGGAAATGTGGTTCATCGACCTCTATAAACGGTTCGAACATTCATATAATGTGCTCTCATACATTTTTATCACTATTTTCTTACCAATTGTAATGAACATGTTTTGAATGTATGGACGTTGTACGTTGCGTATGTTAATCTTTCTCTATTGCATGAAAAATTGGAAAGCAATTTTGATGTAATATTGTGTTCTTAGTCGGTATTTGCAGAAGCCGCAAAAAGGCTACTGAGAAAGTTTATCCACCCCTGCACTATAGTCATAAATTGTGGAGGTTACTTCACTCCTTTTTATGTGGCACGCGCCTCCTATTGTGAGCGAGGGGGAAATCAATCACACGCGCCCTTTGTGTGAAATGAAACGTCAGTTCGGACGGTCTCCTTTTATTATTGGTAGTCCTCGTTGGTTGGAAAGACTTTAAGTCGTTTGCGCTCGCCATTACGCCTTTGATGGATGAGATGAAGATGATGATAATGATGATTTTATTATTGTTAGTCTTCGTTGGTTGGAAAGACTTTAAGGCGTTTGTGCTCGCCATTACGCCTTTGATGGATGATGATGATGATGATGATGATGATGATGATGAATTCTCAGCTAAGGCGAGAGAGGCGGGTTGCGCATTCTTTGGGGAGGAGGCAATGGGGCGGCGGGTAGAGCCAAAAGGGGCCTATATAAGTCCAGGAGAACAATGCCCCAGTCGTCGTGTTCTAGCGGCGGCGTCGACAGGTGAAGCGCGTGTAGGTGCACTAGGGCGAGGGGCCGGCAATTCATTCAGGACTTGCGAGACGCGTAGATGGTCTCAACGTAGAGCGGTTTCGTACAGGGAACATCGGTGGTATGTTGCGGTGTGGTAGCCGTTTTTAAATTCTCTCTCCTTGTAGTGGGTCTATTTATTTCGTTTATCGTGAGCAGGATAGTTGTTAAATTGAGACTACGGTCTAGATTGTTAATAAATCTACTGTTTTACAAACCACTGTCTGTGTTCGATTACTCTCGTATGACGCCACACTAAGCGCGTGCGCCGATGGGTAAGACTATCTGCATGGTACGTCCTTCCAAACAGGGATTTTTAAGCAGACGAAAGTAGCGTGTATACCCCAAGCACGGCGGTATGCTTTGAATGCTTTTGTTCTTCCATTTCTTCTGTGGAATGTGGGGCAATTTTGCCTAGGAAGTTCCCAGATTTCATTATTTCGTTCAAAGAAATATCGATAAAGGAAAACCATTCGAAGCATGTAGTAAATGTTTCATAATGCATGTTTTAGAAGTTTATCTACCAAACAACTGATTTTTTTGTCCGAAGTAATATCATCCATTTACTATATCGTTATACTATGTGTAAAGTTCACGAACCATTTACATCGTTTTCTCTTGCCCATTTGCCTCGTGGTAATGTACGTTAAATTATGTGCTGCGCGCATTGCTTTATAGCTGTCACCGAATCGCAACAAAAACTTCTGTCGTGACTGAGTTGTTCAGAAATTCAAAGTGGAAAGTCGACTTCGTTCTTGCACGCTGTACACTGCTGCTCTCGCATGCATTGCTTAAATTTTTCTTTTCATATCTCCTCCATTTGTTTTCGTATCTCAGACCTCTCGTGGTAAAGTCAGTGTTTTGGTAATCTTGTCATGAAAGTACGCGATAGTTTATGCGATGAGATTTCGTTTCCTCTTTGTAATTTGTTTACTTGCGTGTTCAAATTTGCTGCAATTTCGCACGAGACGTTTTAAGCGAGTTCCACTGAGAGTAACCGTGTCAGATCCACAAATTAATTATTTATGTTAACGGATGTTTTTCAAGGTAATTTTGTGTTCCTTCTGCGTGTTGGGAAGTTGTGTTACTGGCTGTGATTCTAAATAATAATCATAAGAATTATTGGTACTTTGGTCGTGATTTAGTTATAACAGAGAAACTGACACGTAGTATAATTTGGCTTTGTTGAGCTATTAAATAATGTATTTTTTTCGGTTAGAAAAATGTTCTTTGGATTAATTATAGTTAATAGGAAAAGAACCATCATTGTAATTTTGTTACTTAAATATTTTTGTTAAGAATATTATAAGACATTTTTAACTATTGGTGTTACAGAAGGGCGCACACTTTCTCGTACAAGTTAGTTTTCTAATGTCATTGGTCTGGACTAGCTTTTCAGTTTTGGCCCATTCTCTTGCCAGCTGCAATCTAATGTCGCCCAAAGTACATTTTTTCAAATATTTCTCAATTTTTGTAATATTACTTCAATAATTCAAGAGAAGAGTAAAACTGGTCTTAAATGGAAATTTTCGTTGAAAAATTTGGAGCCGTTTTTAAGAAAATTTATTTCAAGCATCAGGAGTTTTTGAGAAACTTTGACATCATTAAAAGCACATGTACTCATAAACACAATATAGTGAACAAATCGCCGCTAATGTAAATATTAACGACGTGAGAGATAAGTAAAAAATTACATTTTTGTAAATTTTGGAAAAACAAAAGAATACACTAAATGCCGTTTATGCCATCTTGTGCATCACATTTAACACTATCCGTACCAAACGTTTAAAAAAAGTTTGAGCGATTTTTTACAAATCTTTGTTTGATTTTTTTTAAATTTTGTACATATTCCTCGCAGTATTGCGAGAAAACTACAAAATTTTCAAAAAACGTACATGTTCTCACTGAAAGAACTAATTAAGTAAAACGTGTCATTTTAACGAAAAATCTCTATCGTCAATTTTGTTGTAGTGGGTAGACCACGAAAAAATTTCAAAGTTTTGCGAATTTCTAAAATTCAGAGTTAACGTTGGAAATCGGCCTATGCCACCTTCATATGTCTATTTCACCTTATTTTGAAAAGAAATTTAAAGGAAAAAATTGAAGCAATGTTTGAGAAAAGTTTGAAAATATCTTAGGGTTTCATGTAAAGTACCCCCAAAATTTATAGAATTTTTTTTTCAAAAGCGTAGTTGAGTGGAGTGAGATCGACTGGATGATATCCATTTTGGAAAAAATCGTACGAATAGTTTAGGCGCTAGTGGTGTTTACACACGGACGTTAAAACGTTTTCAATATCCGGGGACCCCAAAACCCGTTGGAATCGCTTAATTGATTTCCGCAGCATTACACAACCTTCTCTATACTATGTTATATTACTTCTAATATATACGTACGTATACGAGATGGTAAAAAGTTTAAATGACCAAAAGTATTCATTATGACCCACAGTAAAATGGTTTCTGAGTAGTATTTCGAGCGAAAGAGAATACCATCCCGATTAGGAAGTGCTTCTTTACTTCCTACTAATAACGTACCCATTCATAGTCTAATGACAGGGGATCACGTAGACTTCCCTCCCGGCATACTATTCATAGTATAATCACTCAATGCAACAGAACTCTTTGTTACAAGATTTATATTTTCAAATATCTGTTTGCAATATAGCCTAATTTGGAAACTTCCTTGATATTATGTAGTGACATTTTTAGATGAAACGGAATCTTCATTATCAATGGATTCTGATTGACGTATTTTGTGGGGTCCAATCACACAATTCAAATGTCATTCAACAAAGCCTGTTTCACAACTCTAGAGATTCAGTTGAAATTACGAGTTAAACCCACTCGATATGCTCTAGAAAATAATTCAAAGGGCAGGTGTAGGAGATGGAGGGCAAAAAGGAGAGTGGAGGCAAAGGTTCTGAAAGTCCAAAGCAGTCACTGATCAAAGGTAGCTCTTGACCAGAATTTCGGTGTGAGTTACGGACCAAAGGCGAGATCGCAAAGAAGCTCGTTTGTATTTAATCTTCATTTTGATTGTACACACATTTCCCTTAGTATTTATCATCAAACAAATTGAATTTATCCTCACTCAAACAATAGTACCCCATTTTTTTCTTTCGTCACAAGTGCCTGTTTCGCTCGCCTCCCTACGTCTTCCCTTTTGATCTCATTCAGCCCTGTGTGTGAAAGAGTGAGGGGGTAAGAGAGATAGAGAAAAAGTGAGATAGTGGGGGGTGGGAGTGAGATAGTCGGGGGTGGGAGTGAGATAGTCGGAGGTGGGAGTGAGATAGTCGGGGGTGGGAGTGAGATAGTGGGGGTGGGAGTGAGATAGTGGGGGTGGGAGTGAGATAGTGGGGGTGGGAGTGGGAGTTAGATACGTGGGGGAGTGGGAGTGACCTCACAATGCTCGACAGCGCGTTTCGTTACGCTTCTTCCTCTGCTTCGTTTACAACGCGCCTCGCGATGACATCTTTTTCAGCTTTCTAGGGACAGAGCAGTGTTTGTGTTGGAGGCGGTGATGGCGTGAGCTAGTAGTACTAACGTGTGCTGGATGTTAGATGTTGGCGTTGGCGGTGATGGCTGGAATTAGTATAGGTGTCGACGGTAGTAGCTGTGACGGTGGTGGATTTTCATTTGTTTCACAAATTACAATCGACTCCGGTTATAGTGAACTTGGGGGTTGCTAACATTTTTGGTTCAGTTTATCAGGGTTTCACTATATCTGATGATGTCAAAATTAAATAGAATTTCTTCACAATGATTTTATTAATATAGTGATTCAGCAAAATACATTAACAGCACGAACTGACAATTTCAAAACCTTTAGTTTACTTTAAAAATTGCAATTATTTTCTATTGTTTGCTTCGTACATTTTTCTTTAGTAATTTCTTTAGATGTTTCTCCAGAGTTCGTGCTTTCTCCATACTTGATTCTACATTGTCCACTGTAAGTATCGTAAACAGTCTTGACACCCTTCAAGGCCTCTGACAATGTTGAAACACCGTCCCACTCTCCAAAGGACCTTTTTATTCGCTTAACAACATTCGAGATCCTTTCGGGAGCGGCAAGGCGCAAGCTGCTAATGAAGCTGATCGCTTTTCCGCTCGCCACGATGGGTATTGCAAGACTGTGGGCCTTTGGCAGTTACGCTCTTCTTGTCGCTCACATGGGCACAGTGTAGAGACTAGTTTCGTTATGAATCGTGCCTCTTAGTAGAAAGTATCCTAAGATAGTTTCAAGCTTCTTTGATCCCTTGAGGAGATTTCAGGCTGTCCGAATATCGGGAACGATTTTGTTATGATGAGAGCTCATGCCTGGAATCAGGAAACATTATTTTAAGTAGGTTAACAAATGCAGTAAAAACGTGTCATAATTTCTTAAATACAAGTCCTATAGAATATTTAAGTTTTCGAGACTGATCCTGTCACTATCACAGTCAAACCAATGCTTAAAATACTCCCTATATCACATCAAGGAAGTATTGCGGTTTTGTACCTTTTGCAACTATCGACACAAACTCCGTAAGTGTTCTACTGAGAGATAAGGTGTTATCCTCAGTATTGCATAAACTACATTTAAGACGAAAAATAAAGCATATTCAGCCTGCAACATACATTACTTAGCGACACCCACCATCATCTTTCGTAAACCGGAATCCTTACATCGTTGACTCCTTAAACCACGTTTTCATATCCGTCACGAATTATATTTGTTATGACATAACCTACACGCCTTTTTGGGAGTTTTAATACTTTTTGAAAAGTAGCACGCGTACTAACCTACGTAATACGGATTGTGAGAAACTAGTAAAATCCAGTATGAAGCTATTTTCTCTTGTATAACAATCGTTTCAAAAGTACGGAATGTTTCTGCGAAACCCACCTGTTGTATTATTTTGCTGATTAAAGAAACCTACTAGTGAATTAAATCACTGCAAATGCGCGAACATTTAAGGAAATATAACGTACGCAACAAATGAGGAAATGGATACAGACTCGAACGTTTAATTAGTTATAGTATTGTACCTTCCGATCCGAATCTAAATGCTCCTCACTCCTGAGTCTGAGCAAGGCGAACTGGTTATTCCTGCGCGGAAATTTTAAAGGTGCGGCATTGCTTATGAACACGGACGAAGACACGGTGGTGGAGATGGCGGCTAAAGCACAGCAGTGGAAACACGAACCGGAGAGATGAGATAAGTAGATGGACGTGTGGATACGAGGATATCAAGATAGCGAGGCAGCGGCTCGGGACCAACTTGCCGCAGGGTCGCCCATGCGAGGAGTTGAGCAAGAGTTTAAAGCGCCCCTAAACTTGATGTCTGACGTAAAAGCAAGTGATGCTACACCAGCACATACCTACTCACGTTGTTTGTACGTCGGTGACATAACACTATACACAATTCAAATTTGTATCCTAATACTTCAGTAATCTCTTAAAATCTCGTGCAAATGATTCGAAAAGATTCAAACTTTTTAATTTTTTGTCAAAAATTCGGTTTTAATTAAAATACCACTTCTGTCCCAAGATATGTGTGCTCTATCCGCACAGAACATTTAAATTGGCACTGCTTTTGAAAACATTTTAGTGTATTTTTAGAAGATGTCACAGTTCGCCTGAAAGTAACGCGAAAACTCCTATTTTGATAATTTGTGAGTATCGTGGTTTAAAGTTCTAACATTTAAAAGAAGAATTCATTAAGAAATCTCTAGCTTCAATACTGGTGCGGGACAGGCTGGAAAACATTTGAAATTCAGAAATTTTCGAAAAATGCATGTGTTTCAATGACATTTGGACTTTTATCTCATTTATTAGTGCAGAACTTTGTCGTGAGTGACATTGGGTGACAAAAGGGTACAACAAAACATTTGTTTTAAGACGTTACATTTTCACATTCTAGCTGGGAGTTTCAGAATGTAATATATGTCGCAAAACATTTTAAAAAACATCGGTCATGGATCGGTCAAAAATCAGGGATGGAAATGTTTGGAAAGTAGCATGCAAAGAAAATATGTTCTACATTGTATGTACTTTTGCAACTGTATTACCTAGTTATGTTTTTAATTTTGTCGTCCTTAAAGTTCGTATGTCCTCTGCCTTTTGGAGGCAGCCCATGCTGAAACTATGCGAGAACACCTTGACATCTCATGTAAGTTGGTAAGTCTGCGTGCAAAGGCAACTGAAAACTGAATGGCGATGACTGGAGAAGGTGTATGTGATTTCAATATCGATGTTAGCAGTGCATTGGAAGTAGTGAATAATGCTTTGGGTTTCGTAAAACTAGTGATATTAATGGTGGCGGAATATCTTGTGAATGAGTGAATGGTGATATATTGGTAGATAAATCGATGGTACATGAATTACTGGTAGTGCGGAATGGAAGGGATTTTGTAGTATTGGTGGTGGAATTGATGGCCTTTGATTCGTGGAATGAACTGATGCGGATGTCTGGCAGTGGCAGTGTTGATTAATTACTAGTGATTCTGTTCGCGTCAACTAAGGTCTTTAGCCCCATATGTAGTGCATGTTTTTTGCTCGAGAGGTGATGGTGATTTTGCCCCGCTGGATGGCGAGATCCGGCGCCGACCGATAGTGGGCTGGCGGGGTTTTACCCAACCAAGAATCTCCCACCAGCTGGGCAGCGCCCTAGCCGGGACAATCTCTAAGTGTAAGAGGTCGCTAATAACACAAGTGATTGAACTGACCTAAAATAAACGTATCTAAGTGTAAGCTACCAACTGGTCTCCCGGCAGTATAGTAGTGTAGTGCACGTAACTGAGTGTGTGTGTGTGTGTGTGTATGTGTGTATGTGTGTAAGGGGGTAGGATAAGACAAGGAATGGCAAGGAAATATCGCATACGATCCGTGGCCCGTTTGTAAGGATACTGGTTTTCATTCGCCTGGTGTTGAAGAAACCACGAAAAACTACCGATCAGAGCAGCCGACCGTTAGGATTCTCTTCCAGTCAGCGCCAGAACTCGACCCGTACCTACGTACCTAGTGCCACCGTCGGGGCTCGAACCCCAGAACCTCCCGGACAGAGGCACTGCAGTGACATCAGTTGATGCCCTGAGCCACCTCTCCTGGTCAGAGGCTGTGGAGGTGGTGGAGGGGGGAGCGAGATGTGGCAACGACCCAGGAGGAGTGGCGACGCTGCTGCTCACAGCGCGTATCAGAGCCTGGAAAGCTGTTCTTATCGCTGCCACCATCTCCGTTGCTCTTCTCTTCTCCTCACCGGTCCTCGTCTCGCCCCGCCCAAGCTCCGCTTCGCGGTTCGTGCTCCCCGGGCGTATAAAAAACAAAACAAAACAAAAAAAAAAATAACCAACATTTCTCGACAGTCGTGACTCGACCAACATCTCGAAGTTCGAGTGACACCCTCGCGAACGACATTTTTGTTTGAACTACTACTTCATGTCACGTCCTAGGGTTGCTACGTTCAATTGCATGTAACGCCAGTCGGAAAAATGAACGGAAGAACTGTGTGTAGTGTCATTCTACAAACTGCCTGGTTTATTTTGTACAAAACCTTGTAGATATTATAAATTAAATGACTGTTACCTTCTTTTTGACATTTGTTCTAAACATTGAAAGTTAGGAAGATATTTAGATTCAACATTACGAGTATTAAAGTCGAAAATTTAAAAAAATGTATAATTCTATGTATGGGATGTAGTGATAGTTTTGAACAAACTTTTTGTTAAACTCCTTCGCTGGACGTAACCGTCTTTTGGCTACTTTTGTCACAATATGTGCTTGTTGCACTTTAATGTTTTCTTTGGGAGATGAGCTCTTTTTCTTTGCTGTTATTTTTTCCGTATTCAGTGTTTTTCATCGGGTCACACTTCCTTTGCAAAGCGAGCAATTAAAATTTGTTGCATGATAAATCGCTTCTGGCTGGAGACGAGAGTCTAATAAATCAAGACTGTAATAATTTTTTAACATAGCGTTCCTTTCAAAATTATATCATGTCAGGAATGAAATAAGGAAAACATTGCAAATAATACAATATTCCAGCGACGTCAGTAACTAGGAGCGCAACACTGATTTCTATTAAATATTCTTCTCACGTAAATATGTAGTCATCTTGTATACTGTTTTGTTTCTGTTGTTGGTATGTTCGTAATCGTTAAATTGAAAATAAAAAAAATATTTTAGAGAATAAGCGTATCAAAGTAAACATTTTGCATAGCAAGAGAACTGTCTGTACTTTTATTGGAATATGTTGCACGGCCGCCAACTTTAGAGCGTTCCTTGCCTCTGGGACTGACTTTCTTGTGCATTTGGGTCAGATTAATCGAATTGATGCCCGCTAGCGGTGTTCCCAGGTCTGAGCCCTGTTTGTATTTTATATCCGCGCCTGGGGGTAGGGGAGACATGGGGCGAGAATGAAGTATTCCCATCATAGCACCTGTCTTACTTGACCTGTCTGAGCCCTCTTTCGTCTCACAGCTATAGAAACGGAGGCGATTTTTATTACCAAGCAACAGCTTCATTTCTACCCTGGCCAGGAATCGAAGCCTGGAACGACTCACAAAAATCTACCACGCTATCCATAATTCAACCGAAGGGGCTTTTCTGTTAATATTTTGTCAATTTTGAACATTTTTGTCAATTACTGTCTTAGTAAAAAGGGCACAAGCACCGAGCATTGGAAACTTTTGTTGTACATTTATTGTGACGATTTCGAATGAATGCAATTAATTTTAGACGCCAACTATGTACTATCATCGTCTCTTCATTTTTGTTCATAATTGTTTTCCTTAACGCTAGTATTGGTATTCATTCGTTATTTCAGTTGCGCACTCATTTGAATCTTACAATATCCGCCCAATGTTTTGCTCGACCTGACGCCGCCAGTTTTGAAACTTAAAAAAAAAAGTGGATACTTGAATAACGTCTTTTGAATTGTTTTGTCCGTAAACGTGCACAGAACATTACTATTGTTGAGATCATGACAATGAAAAACATTAAAATCGAAAATTCGTTTTCAGCAACTTTAAAAGTCAAGAAGCAGTCAGAAGCAGAAGAAGTTTGCAGTCAAGAAGCGTCAGAATATCTGCATTATTACAACTTAAAATGGGAAGTAATCGAATCCCCAGGAAAGGAGTTATCTTCTGCGGCAGCAAGGCAGGTCGCTCACTGTACATAATATCCACATTTTTCGCATTCAGTGATCGTTGCCTGGTGGCATTTGAATTTTTATATTACAGGCCAAGACCGTCCGCTTTCAATCTGTGGATAACCGCCATTAACTTTAAAAATATCATATTAACTCTTAACGTTACCGTATTTACTATTGGAGTAAATTTTAGAAGTAATAATGTTTTAAATTGTGACTGCATGAACTCGTGGGTATATTGACTTCACAATGTGGCATTCGCGATGCAAAGTTGCAGGTTACTTTCATATTGGGACTCCTGTCGGAGGAGTAGAGTTCGGTGCGGATACCTTGGTCTCCTACCGGAGAGACCTGCATTATATAGAGAGCCCCAGATCAGCGAATGGAAGGGCGTGCGCTCGTGGCCCAACAGCAATTCTTTTGAGCGTTCGCCCTCGCGCCGCCGCCTCTGAGCCGAAGCCAATTTCCCCGCGGAGCACAAAGGCGCCGTCGAAGGCTTCCTGCCGCACGCGTGGGCCCCGCACGCATAAATCACGGCGCCGCACACCCCTGCCCCGCAGCCCCCCGCGCCTTCGATCACTCCCGCCGCCGTTTCTGTCCCCGCTCCTGCCGGCCCCCGCCGCCGTCCCTGCGCGGCCCCCGCTCTGCCCTGCGCCCCTGCGTTCTCTGCCGCCCTTCCTGCCCGGCCCCCGCTCCTGCCCGCCCCGCTCCTGCCTCGGCCCCCGCTCCTGCCCTGTCCTCAGCCCCTGCCCTGTCTCAGCCCCTGCCTGTCCTCAGCCCTGCCCTGGCCCTGCCCCTGCCTCCTCAGCCTGGCCGCTGTCCTCAGCCCCTGCCCCTGTCCTCAGCTCCTGCCCTTCTCATTCTCCTGCCCTGTCCTCAGCTTCTGCCCCTGTCCTCAGCTCCCGTTCCTCCTGCCCAGCTTGCCCCCCGCTCGCTCTGCCCTGTCCTCGCTTCTGCCCGGCCCGACTCGCCGGTCGTCCGCGACGCGCCGGCCCGACTCTCCCCATTGCCCGGCCCCATCTTCACTGTCATTGCCTCTGTTGTCCATGTTCTTTTCCGGCCTCGTTGCCCTTCTCCTCTTGCGCCTCCCGCCATGAAACCCGTCAAAATATTCAGGAGGCCACCGTTGACTCCACAGACGCCCGGGCGCCCTTTCAGAGAGCTCGTTGTGCCGAGGTTCAGTGCGCGGACAATGGAGCGGCGAAGCGGGCCTCGGTTTTTATTCACAAATTAAAAAATGTAATGTAAGACCTGCATTTTCTATAATTTTAATAGAACGATTGCATATCACAATTCGGTAGCCGTGCAGGGCTGGCATGTGTAGACGCTCTGTGACAAAATATGAAACAGCGACCCACGACTTCGAAGTGAAGTTGTTGCATTTGTAAGAAGGGTATAGCATTTGTTTCCTGCGATTCATTCTGCTTTTTTTAACGAATACTAATTTTATTATATATATATATATATATATATATATATATATATATATAGTTATATATATAATTGTTGTTCTTATTTTATATATACTACCGTTAGCCGCCTTTCGCGTGTTGCTACACGATCAAGAAAAAATAAAATTCGTTATGGCAACAATTCAAATAACATGTGTCATTTTTTTATTGAAACATTTATTTATATGGAAAACATTTCAAAATTAACGTATTGTATTTATTTATATGAGTGCCTTGTGGCTACAAACGATATTTGTTTATTACTGTCTGGTGAATACACTAATAAACTCATATCACATAAACTTGGGCATTTCAGATGAGCCTGTAACCACGTGGCGGTAGGAGAGAGATGATGTCTTCGAAGTGACGCTACGAATAATAGTAGGATAAAAACGGCTGTCCGTTAAAAATTCCGTTTGTAATTATCAGCATATTAATAGGTCTCTTTTGTAAACAGTGCATTTTGCCTGCCTACAAGTATTTTGGGTAAAAATAAATACCTGGATCTCCTAGCTCTACTCATAAATATCATCGATTTGTGTACTAAACTGTGCTTATCTACTGTGTTAACTGGGTATATATTATTTTTCTTAAATCTTTTAATAAGCATTCGCAAATTTTTTTACGGAACTGGCATTTTTGTTATTAATAATCATATTATCTCATTAATTTATGTATTAGAACTATTATTTCACATTCCATTTTTCCGCAAATTCGTTGGGTTCACTGCAAACAAGTCGCAGACGCTTTGTAAAACTGTGTTTACGAAATGCAATTGCTATCGCATGCGCCGCACACTTTCCCTCTCTTCGAATGAGCAGTGACGCCCCTCGTTTAATTCCCCGGTGACACGTTGTCGCTCTGTCCACTCGTGCGAACACGCGATCTTTCACGCACGCATGCACGCTGGGGACTCCGCCTCCACTCCGCCTCCGCCTCCCCCTCCGCCGGCTCCCTCCACCCCTCCTCCGCCTCCCCCTTCCCTCCACCTCCACCTCCGCCTCGCCTCCCCTCCGCCTCCCTCGCCTTCGCCTCCACGTCCACCTCCACCTCCGCCTCCCCACTCCGCCTCCGCCTCCCCCTCCCCTCCCGCCTCCGCTCCGCCTCCGCCTCCCCTACCCTCCCCCTCCGCCTCCCCCTCCGCCTTCCCTCCCCCTCGCCCTCCGCCTCCGCCTTCACCTCCGCCTCCGCCTCCGCCCTCGCCAACCACCTCCGCTCCACCTCCACCTCCACGTGCCATCTCCTGCGCGCAAACTGTTGAGCTTTTTAATGCGTTTGCATCGTCCACTGGAAGTGTCATAGATGTTGATAAAGTGAATATTAAAAATAATGTATTCTTAAGCCTAAGTGAATTGAAAATAGCGTGTAAGAAAACTGAATGAGTAATATTTACTTTTTTTTATTTATTTATTTACGTCAGAAACGGTTAAAAACTGTGTGTGACGTGCTATGGGGAGAAGTTAATTTGAAGGTACATTTAATTACAGTTAATTACGATATAGTTCAGGAAAGTATTACTCTGTACATGTTTATATTACAAAATGTGTATCAAATTTATCTCAGCATCACCTCAAACATTCTCTTGTGGCTCACATTTAAACTTTTTATTCTTGTGTTCTTAAACACATTACAAATATATCTATATGCCACAAAGTCCGGAATATGGCATTTCACTAAAAATAGTCTGATCTTGACTTTAGGTATAGCAGTGTAGGAAAAACACTTTTTATGCATTTAGTTTCTTGAATAAATTGTTGTTAAATTCCCCTTACGATAATGAAAAATGTATGACATATCTTAAACATCCGGGTCTTAGACACCTTAACGTTTAGCTGTACATTTTCGTGAGCGGCTTTGAGTTTCATTCGAACTGTTCTAATATCAACGTCTGTGGTGGTGGCCCTGTATTTAGAAATCAAATCGTCAACATTGGAATCGAACTTCTAAATGCATAAGTTGGCTCCTCCTCGGAGAAGAGACAGGACTGCCAAAAACGAGGGAAGAGCTCTTCATTGATCAGGTGAAGGTGATCATCTTGGAAATTCACATATATCGTGTCATTTCAACTCGGAGGATGAAGTGGTGTCTCGGGAAGTCGGAGATATATATAATAGAAATTACTAAGGTTGCTAACCAAAACCGTTACTCAAACACTTAGAAACTGTTTTGAAAGTAAAACTAAAACCTAAACAATATTTTTCATTAAATAAATTGTCAAAGCTGTACTCAAATTTAACCGGTACACTGGGTACACCTTTAAATGAGGTACCCTTTTCATAATTGAAATTATTTGCATTTAGTTTAAACGATGTCAGCCATGCCTGACAAAGTCATAAAAAAAACTAAAATTTGCGATAAAATCAGATGAGACGGAACGTTTTCACCATGGCAACGGTCATGCAAGAACGAAAGGTTGCGAAGATGGGGTCACGAACTGAATCAGTTAAATCAACCGTTGTCAGTTAATTCTACCTGGAAATCATAACGTTTTAATTGTATAATTCGTTTTATTCCTGGTAGAATCTGTATTGCTAATTTCGAATTTGCAGATAGAATGACTGAAGACTAAGCAGCCTCTAGGCATTCGAGAGCTGTCACTGGTTTCGTTAGATGCCTAGGAAGAATGGAAAAATGCAAATACCTGATAACATTTATTCTCATGCCTGATGTTACGACCGATCTGATACTCAGTGCATCATTGCTTACGACACTGCTGACGTCATGCAGAAAGAAAGAAAGAAAGAAAGAAGCTTCAGTATTCACGTGCGCAGTTTCAGAGCACCCGTTTTTTTCTCCTCCGGGATTCCATCTTGCATTCACCCGACAGCAGCATTTTTATTCCTGCAGGCCACTAATTTTTTCCTGATGTGGGACCATATTTAATGAACCTCTTAAGTTAATTATATCGTAGAATGTTTTACTATTTATAATTCGTATATTACTTTTTCATATTTTTAATGTTGACTGAGTTTGACAGTAAAGCAGCAACTTCCCGTGTCCATCCTTACGTGGTGAGCATTGTACCCACCATCGTATCTCAACCATTTTCTCATTTCTTGAGTGCTCATTAATCTCGTTGAGCCTCCCCACTACAACTTCTATCGCTTCCGATGCCCCGCTCTGCAACCATTACCTGTATCTACAAACACAATCTAATTGTACATAAAGTATTGTGGGTTTTACCCGCCTTGTCACAGTTAAAAATTTGATTATGAGCATTACATTACGTAAAAGAAAGCCTAACTTGTAGATCGCTTTACACTCCTTTCTCGTAACAAAATATGATGACCAGAAATACTGAAATGTCAAAATGTTTGCTTTGGCCGTCGGAAAAGTTTGCTTATATTTTCTCTTAGAGAAGAATTGGATTTACGGATAAAATATCGTGATTCTCTTTTCTCGCCATTAAACAATTTATTTGATATTTTACCCTCACGAACTATCTTTATATTTCGTGTGCTTCTATCTTACATAAAAGCTCTAGAACCACTGGAGTAATTATTCTGAAATTTAGCACGAACACTTTTGAACGGACAAGAATACAAAAAATATCATAGTTGGGATTTAAAATGAGATCCCCAAATACGTTCTTTTAAAATATTTAGTTAAATGCGGCGCTTACTAGTTAATTGTAATACGAAATAAATAAATATGTCCGGGCAACGACCGGTAGTCAGCTTGTAGATAATAAATTAATATTGTGGCATATTTCATTCTCGTATTTCATGTGTTGTGACGTAATGCTTAGAAAATATGAATTCAAAGGTCTCTACAATTTTCTAATAAACTGAGTAATCTTAGTTGATAAACCATAATTATATGTGTAAACATTGGTTCGATCGGTATTCAGAGTTGGTGGCACACATCCTCATCGTAATAGTTGCGGTACAATATAAAATGGTAGCATGAATTCCCACAAAAGTAACAAAAAAGCACGATCCTTTATTTAATCAGTTTGAAATGGTCCACCACACAATTTTTAAGGATTAAGAAAATCTCCGCAGTTAATAGAATAATATTGCTATCTGTTTTATGTGGAGGCAATTTGATAAATTTGTTTCAATGGCGAGAAAAAGTAGAATTACGATATTCTTATCCGTAAATCACAATTCTTCTCTATAGAGAAATATAAGCAAACTTTTTCGACGGCCAAAGCAACATTTTGATATTTCAGTATTTCTGGTCATCATATTTTGTTACGCGAAAAGAGTGTATAGGCAATCACAAGTAGGTATTCTTTTACGCTAATGCTAATGCTCATAATCAAATAAGAACAACGTTTCAAGCAATTCATTGCAATCGCCATCTCTTTCGTGCCAACTCTTCTATGAACCAGCATCAAAGCTTGTGCGAACACTGACGGAGGTAACCATTGACCAGTGTGCGGTGGCGCCGCAGCCGAGCGGCCCATTATCAGCGGCGCGGAGCGGTCGCTTTCATTCAGCATCGGAAATACCGCGGTGTCCGTGCGGTCCGTCGACAACACGCCAGCTGCAGCGCGCACGGCGAAGCGCTCGATTAGCCGCTAAAACGGCCTCAGCAGTCAACACCTCTGCCTCGCTTCCTCGTCCCTTCGGCTGCTGGCTCTCGGGCTGTCGTCCTGTCTGAAGCTGGCGTCCTTCTGGCTCGGTCCCTTTCTGGGCTCTGCGTCGTCCTTCTGGGCTCGCGTCTTCTGGTCGTCCCTCTCTGGGCTCTGGTCCGTCCCTTCTGGGGCTCTGGTCGTCTCTTCTGGGCTCTGGCGTCCCTTCTGGGCTCTGGTCTGTCTCCTTCTCTGGTCGTCTTGGGCGTCGGTCGTCCTTCGGCGTCTGTGTCGTCCTGTGGCGCTCTGTCGTGCGTCCTTCAAGTGCGCTCTGGTCGTCGTTCGCTGTCGGGCTCTGGTCGTCCTTGGCGCTCTGGTCGGTTCCTTCGGGCTGGCTCCTCCTGGTGTCGTTCCTCTGCGGCGCTTCCTGGTCGTTCTTCTGGGCTCTGGTCGTTCCTTCATCGGCGTCTGGCGTTCCTTCGGCGCTCTGGTTGCCCTTCGGCTTCTGTCGTCCTGGCGCTCTGGTGTCCTTCGGGTCTCTGGTCGTTCCTTCGGCGTGTGTCTTCCCGCGTCTGGTCGTCCTCTTCGGCGCTCTGGTGTCCTTCGGCGCTCTGGTCAGTTCCTTCGGCTCTGGTCCGTCCCTGGCGTCCTGATTGACATTTTCATCACGGAAATTCTGTTTTGTCATTTCGCCTAAAGCTATAATAATATTATACATTATATATAATATAAATACATTAAATAATGTAAGAATAAGTCAATATTGCCATGCTGCACTGTAACCGAAGAACTCCTTAGACAAATTTTTGCAATCATTTGGCTTTTAACTGCTTAATCTACAACTAATTGCCTAGTTCAAGTATGAATTAGCTGGCCAGTTAATGATACGTCCTAATATCATTATATTGATGTCACAGAATAATCATAATTTAGTGTACACACGTGTGTGAATTTTTGCCACGTTGAAATCATAGATTAGTAATTAACGCTTTTCCACTTCTATTGATAAAACGCTCGCAATATTTTCAACTCAGACATTCATTCAGGAATGGTACGTTTTTCTCTACTACTACCCGGCCAACGAATGTTAGTCGGTATTAACTTCCGTTAATTTTATATTCTAATTACATTGCGACTCTGGATTAACAAAAATGATGACATGGACAAGGGAGATATTGTTATTCGTTTAGCTTTGAGGACATTGAGTGAGAGTACCTGCGATAGATCTACATAATGAAGTAGAGAAACGCGATTAACAAAATCCCGAATAAAAGTGTGAATTTAGATCAGTTGTGCAACGAATATATTAACGAATTCTTTCAATGTGGTAGCTGTCAGAAGAATTCAGCCAAAAGCAAAAGCAATTGGAATTGCTTTGATGTTGTGACAGCGAAGTTGACGCTTACTCAGATTATTCTAGGGCTTATTAACATTTCGCGATTTTCTTCTATGCAATTCAATTTTATATTCACAGACAGACTTCTTTGCATGA
>BOPP01000108.1:3651968-3665372 GCA_017312745.1 Gryllus bimaculatus
CACAACACAGAGAGGGAGATTTCGTTACATTTTTTTCTTTTAGTAATTTCTTTAGGATTGTTTCTCCAGAGGTTCGTGGCTTTCTCCATACTGGGAATTCTACATTGTCACTGGTAAGGTATGGTAACAGTCTTGACACCCTCCAAGGCCTCTGACAATGTTTGGAAACAACGTCCTCTCCAAAGGACCTTTTATTCGCTTGAACAACATTCGAGATCCTTTCGGGAGCGGCAAGGCGCAAGCTGCTAAGAAGCTGATCGTTTCCGCTCGCCACGATGGGGTATTGCAAGACCTGTGGGCCTTTGGCAGTTAGCTCTTCTTGTCGCTACACAGGGCACAGTGAGACTAGTTCGTTATGCAATCGTGCCTCTTAGTAGAAAGTTCCTAAGATCAGTTTCAAGCTTCTTTGATCCCATTGAGGAGATTTCAGGCTGTCCGAATATCGGGACCGATTGTTATGATGAGTGAAGAGCTCATGCCTGGGAATCAGGATAACTTATTTTAAGTAGGTTACAATGCTAGTAAAAACGGGTGTCATAAATTTCTTAAATAACAAGTCCTATAGAAATTGTGTAAGTTTTCGGATTGATCCTGTCACTACTCAGTCAACAATGCTTAAAAATACTCCTATAAACACATCAAGGAAGTATTACGGTTTTTTGTACCTTTTTGCAACTATCGACCACAACTCCGTAAGTGTTCTACTCTGAGGATAAAGGTCGTTGATCCTCCAGTATTGTATACAACTACATTTAAGAGAAATACAGCATATTACCAGCCTGCAACACACAATTACTTCAGCGACACCCACCATGCATCTTTCGTAAACCCGGAATCCTTACATCGTTGATCCTTAAACCAGTTTTACATATCCGCACACGAATTATAATTTGTTATGACATAACCTAACAAACGCCTTTTTGGGAGTTTTAATACTTTTGAAAGGTAGCACGCGAAATAAAACTACCCACGTCAATACGGAATTGTGAGAAAACTAGTAAAATCACAGTATGAAGTATTTTCTCTTGTATAACAATCGTTTCAAAAAGTACGCGAATGTTTCTTCCTAGCGAAACCGCACCTGTTGTATAATTTTGCCTGATTAAAGAAACCTACTAAGTGATTAATTCACTGCAGAATGCGCGAACATTAAAGGACATATCACGTACGCAACCAATGAGGAAATGGATCGAGACTCAGAACGTTAATTAGTTACTCAGTATTGTAACCTTCCGATCCGAATCTAAATGCTCTCACTCCTGAGTCTCGAGCAATCGTGGGAACTGGTTATTCTAGCGCGGAAAATTTTAAAGGTGCGGCATTGCTTATGAACAGGACGAAGAACGGTGGTGGATGATGGCAGGCTAAGAGCACAAGCAGTGAACACGAAAACGGAGAGATGAGATAGTAGATGGGACGTGTGATACGAGGATATAAGATAGCGAGGCAGCGGGTCGGGACCAACTTGCCGCAGGGTCGCCATGCGAGGAGGTTGAGCCAAGAGTTTAAAGCGCCCCTAAACTTGAATGTCTGACGTAAAAGCAAGTGATGCCACTCCAGCACCTCTCACGTTGTATCTGTACGTCGGTGAACATAAACATATACACAATTCAAAATTTGTATCCTTAGTACTTCGTAATCTCTTAAAGTCGGTCGTGCAAATGATTCGAAAAGATCAAATTTTTAAAATAATAAATATGAAAAATAAAATAATTTTATAATATTAAAAAATTAATGAAATGTTTTTTGTCAAACTTCGGTTTTAATTAAAATACCATTCTGTCCCAAGAATATGTGTGTTGCCTATGCACAGAAATTTAATTGGCACCGGCATTTTTGAAAAACATTTTTAGCGGTATTTTTAGGGTATGTCACAGTTTCGACTGAAAGTAACGCGGAAAAAACTCTATTTGATAATTCTGGTGAGTATCGTGGCTTTAAAGTTCTGAACATTTAAAAGAAAGAATCATGCTAAGAAAATCTCTAGCTTAATACTGGTGGCGGGACAGCGCTGGAAAACATTTTGAAATTCAGAAATTTTCGAAAAATGCGCATGTGTATTCAAATCAACATTTGGACTTTTCATCATTCATTTATTTAGTGGCAGAACTTTGTCCGTGAGTGACATTGGGTGACTAAAAGGGTACACAACAACATTTGTTTTTAAGACGTTACATTTTCACATTCAGCTGGGAGTTTCCAAGAATGTATGTATATGTCGCAAAACATTTTTAAAAAACATCGGTCATGGATTCGTGTCAAAAATCAGCGGATGGAAATGTTTGCGAAAGTAGCTGCAAAGAATATGTTCACGATTATTGTATGCTACTTTTTTCAAGCTGTAATTACCTAGTTAGGTTTTTATTTTGTCGTCCTTAAAGTTCGTATGTCCTCTGCCTTTTGGCACGCAGCCATGCTGAAACTATGCGAGAACACTTGACATCTCATCGTAAGTTGGTAAGTCTGCGTGCAAAGGCAACTGAAAACTGAATGGCGATGACTGGAGCAAGGTGATATGTGATTTCAATATCGATTGTTTAGCAGTAGCATTGAAGTAGTGAATAATGCTTCGGGTTTCGTAAAACGCTAGTGATTATTACTGGTGGTCGCGAATCTGTTGAACTGAGTGACATGGGTGATATATTGGTAGATAAATCGATGGTATATGAATTCTGGTAGGCGGAATGAAGGGATTTTGTAGTATTGGTGGTGGAAATTGATGGCCTTTGATTCGTGGGATGACTGATGCGGATGTCTGGCAGTGGCACGTGTTTGATTAATTACTAGTGATTTCGTGGGCGTGTCAACTAAGGTCCTTTTGCCCATATGTATTGCATGTTTTTTGCTCGGGAGGTGATGGTGATTTTGCCCCGCTGGATGGCGCAGCTCGCGGCGCCGACCGATGTGGGCTGGCGGGGTTTTTTCCCCAACCAAGCAATCTCCCACCAAGCTGGGCAGCGGCCCTAGCCCGGGAACAATCTCTAAGTGTAAGAGGTCGCTAATAACACAAGTGATTGAACTGACTAAAAAAATAAACGTATCTAAGTGTAAGCTGACCAACATTGGTCTCCCGCAGTATAGTAGTGGTAGTGCACGTAACTGAGTGTGTGTGTGTGTGTGTAATGTGTGTACAGGGGGTAGGATCAGACCAAGGCATGGCAAGGAAGATCGCGATAACGATCCGGGGCCCCAGTTTGTAAAGGATACTGGTTTGACATTCGCCTGGTGTTGAAGAAACCACGGGAAACTACCGATCAGAGCAGCGAAACGTTAGGATTCTCTTACCAGTCAGCGCCAGAACTCGACCCGTACCTACGTAACCTAGTGCCACCAGTCCGGGGCTCGCAACCCCCAGTAACCCTCCGGACAGAGGGCACTGGCAAGTGACCATCGAGTTGATGCCACTGAGCCACCTCTCCCGGTCAGAGGCTGTGGAGTGAGTGGAGAGGGGGGAGCGAGATGTGGCAACGACCGCAGGAGGAGTGGCGACGCTGCTGCTCACAGCGCGTATACTCAGAGCCTAGGAAGCTGTTTCTTATCGCTGCCACCATCTCCGGTTGCTACTTGCTCTCTCTCCCCGTCCTCGTCTCGCCGCCAAGCTCCGCTTCGCGGTCCGTGCTCCCCGGCGTATAAAACAGAAACAAAAAAAAAAAAAAATAACCCAACACTTTCTCGAACAGTCGTGACTCGACCACATCTCGAAGCTTCCGAGTGACACGCCTCAAGGCGAACGACATTTTGTCTTGAACTACTACTTTCAGTCACGTCCTAGGGTTGCTAACGTTCAATTGCCATGTAAAACGCCAGTCGGAAAAATGAACGGAAGAACTGTGTGTAGTGTCATTCTAGCAAACTGCCCTGGTTTATTTTGTACAAACCTTGTAGATATTATAAATTAAATGACTGTTACCTTCTTTTTGAACAGTTGTTCAAACATTGAATTAGGAAGATATTTAGATTCAACATTACGAGTTTAAGGTCGAAATTTAAAAAATGTATAATTCTATGTATGGGATGTAGTGGAATAGTTTTTGAACACTTTTTGGTTAAACTCCTTCGCTGGACGTAACCGTCTTTTGGCTACTTTTGTCCATATGTGCTTGTCTGCACTTTAAATGTTTTCTTTGGGAGAATAGAGCTCTTTTTCTTTGCTGTTATTTTTTTCCGTATTCAGTGTTTTTCATCGGTCACACTCCTTTGCAAAGCGAGCAATTAAAATTTTGTTGCATGATAAAATCGCTTCTGGCTGAGACCGAGAGTCTAATAAATCAAGACTGTAATAATTTTTTTAACAATAGCGTTACCTTTGCAAAATTATAATCATGTCAGGAATGAAATAAGGGAAACAATTGCAAAATAATTACAATATTCCAGCGTACGTCAGTAACTAGGAGCGCACACAGCACTGATTTCTACATTAATATTCTTTCACGTAAAAATATGTAGTCATCTTGTATACTGTTTTGTTTCTGGTTGTTGGTATGTTTGTAATCGTTAAATTGAACAATAAAAAAAATATTTTCGAGAAAAGCGTATCAAGTAAACACTTTGCCATAGCAAAGAACTGTCTGTACTTTTTTATTGGAATCATGTTGCACGGCCGACCCAACTTTAGAGCGTTTCCTTGCCTCTGGGACCTGACTTTCTTGTGCATTTGGTTCAGATTCAATTCGGAATTGATGCCCGCTAGCGGTGTTCCCGAGGTCTGAGCCCTGTTTGTATTTTTATATCCGCGCCTGGGGGTAGGGGAGACATGGGGCGAGAATGAAGTATTGCCATCATAGCTGTCTTAACTTGAACCTGTTCTGAGCCCTCTTTCGTCTCACGAGCTATACGAAACGGAAGGGCGATTTTTTATTACGCAAACGCTTCATTTCTCCCTGGCACGCCGAATCGAAGCCTGGAACGACCTCACAAAAATCTAACGCACGCTATCCATAATCCACCGAGGGGCCTTTTTTCTGTTTAATATTTTGTCAATTTGAACATTTTGTCAATTACTGTCTTAGTAAAAGGGGCACTAGCACCGAGCATTCGGAAACTTTTGTTGGACATTTTTGTGACCGAATTTCGAATGAATGCAATTTAATTTTAGACGCCAACTATGTAATATCATCGTCTCTTCAATTTTTTGTTCATAATTGTTTGCCTTAAACGCTAGTATTGGTATTCAATTCGTTATTTCCAGTTTGCGGCACGTCATTGAATCTTACAATATCCGCTCCAATGTTTGCTCGGAACTGACGCCGCAGTTGAAAGCTAAAAAAAAAGTGGATACTTGAATAACGTCTTTTTGAATTGTTTTGTCCGTAAACGTGCCAGAACATACTATTGTTGAGATCATGACAATGAAAAACACTTAAAATCGAAATTCGTTTTCAGGCAACTTTAAAAGTCAAGAAGCAGTCAGAAGCAGAAGAAGTTTGCAGTCAAGGAGCTTCAGAATATCTGCATTATTACAACTTAAAATGGCGTAGTAATCGAACCCCGGCAAAGGAAGTTATCTTTCTGCGGGCAGCAAGGCAGGTCGCTAACTGTACATAATATCCATTTTTCGCATTCAGTGATCGTTGCCTGATGGCATTTGAATTTTTATATTTACCGGCCAAGACCGTCCGCTTTCAAATCTCGTGGATTAACCGTCATTAAACTTTAAAAAAAATCATATATTACTTTAACGTTACCGTATTTACTACTGGGACGTAAATTTCTAGAAGTATAATGTTTTTAAATTGTGACTGCATGAACTCGTGTATAATTGACTTCAACAATGTGGGCATTCGCGATGCAAAGTTGCAGGTTAATTTCATAATTGGGACTCCTGTCGGAGAGGTAGAGTTCGGTGCGGATACCTTGGTCTCTACCGGAGAGACCTGCATTATATAGAGGAGCCGCAGATCAGCGAATGGAAAGGGCGTGCGCTCGTGGCCCAACACGCAATTCCTTTTGAGCGTTGCCCTCGCGCCGTCCGCCTCTTGAGCCGAGCCATTTCCCCCGCGAGCACAAAGGCGCCGTCGAAGGCTTCCTCGCGCACGCGTGGCCGCACGGCATAAATTCACGGCGCCCGCAGCACCCCATGGCCCCGCGGCCCCCGCGCCTTCGATCACTCCCGCCGCCGTTTCTGTCCCCGCTCCTGCCGGCCCGCCGCTCCTGCCCGGCCCCCGCTCTGCCCGGCCCTGGGGTTCCCGCTTCCTGCCCGGCCCCCGCTCCTGGCCCGGCCCCGGCTCCTGCCCGGCCCCCGCTCCTGCCCATGTCCTCAGCCCCTGCCCTGTCTGCAGCCCCTGCCTGTCCTCAGCCCTGCCCTGGGATTCCCCTCAGCCCCTGCCCTGTCCTCAGCCTGGCCGCTGTCCTCAGCCCCTGCCCCTGTCCTCAGCTCCTGCCCTGTCTCATTCTCCTGCCAACTGTCCTCAGCTTGCTGCCCCTGTCCTCAGCTTTCTACCCTGTTCCTACGCTCTGCCCCAGCTTGCTCCTCCCTGGTCTCGCTCTGCCCTGCTCCTCTGCTTGCTGCCCGGCCCCGACTCGTGCCCCGACGGCTCGTGCCGGCCCGACTGCATGCCCGCGCCCGACTCTGCCGGCCCCGACTCTCATGCCGCGGCCCCTCTTCACGTGTCATCTGCCTCTCGTTGTCCATGTTCTTTTCCGGCCTCGTTGCCTTCTCCACTCTTGCGCCTCACCGCCCATGAAAGCCCGTCAATATTCAGGGAGGCCCCGTACTGACTCCACAGACGCCCGGGAGCCCTTTTCAGGAGCTCGTTGTGCCCGAAGGTTTTCAGTGCGCGGACAATGGAGCGGCGAAAAGCCGGGCCTCGGTTTTGTATTCACAAATTAAAAAGATGTAATGTAAGACCTGCATTTCTATAATTTTGTATGAACGATTGCATATCACAATTCGGTAGAGCCGTGCAGCGGCTGGCATTGTGTATGACGCTCTGTGAGCAAAATAATGACAAACAGCGACACCAGCGATTCGAGTGAAGTTTGTTGCAGTTTGTAAGAAGAGGTATAGCAGATTGTGTTTCTCTGCGATTCATTCTGGCTTTTTTTTAACGAATGACTAATTTTATTATATATATATATATATATATATATATATATATATATATATATATATATTATATTGTTTATTATTATAAATAGCATTAATGGTATGCATTTGTTCCTGATCAGATTTTCGTTTACTGATATTCTATTTATTAATATTTTAAATCTATATTACAGTTTTAGCCGCTCTTCGCGCTGTTGCTACGACTCAGAAGAAATAAAATTCGTTTATGGCACAATTCAAGATCAACATTGTTATTTTTATTGAACATTTTTTATATGGAAAACATTTCAAAATTTAACGTATTGGTATTTATGTATATGAGTGCTTGTGGCTACACGATATGTTGTTTATTTACTGTTGGTGAATACACTTAATTAACTGCCGATTCACATTCAAAACTTGGGCAATTTCAGATGAGCCTGAACCACGTGGGCGGGTTAGGAGAGGATGATGTTTCGAAGTGACTGCTACGAGATAGATAGTTAGGAATAAAACGGCTGTCCGTTAAAATTCGTTTGTAATTATCAGCATTTAATATAAGGTCCTTTTGTAAACAGTGCATTTTGGCCTGCCTACAAGTATTTTGGGTAAAAATAAATTAACTGGACTGCCTAGCTTTTCGGTAGCTCATAAAATATCAAATGATTTGTGTACTAACTGTGGCTTATCTACTGTGTTAACTGGGTATAACTTATTTTTTATAAAACTTTTAATAAGCATTTCGCAATTTTCTTTTACGGGCAAACCTGGCATTTTATAAATAATATATTACTTCATTAATTTATGTATCTAGGTAACTTATTTTCAGCATTCCAGTGTTTCCGTGAAATCAAGTTGTGGTTCACTGCCAAACAAGTTCGAAGACGCTTTGTAAAAATGTGTTTTAACGAAATGCGAATGCGTCTTCGCATGCGCCGCACAGCTTTTCCCTCTCTTCGAATGAGCAGTGGACGCCCCCGTTTATATTCCCGGTGACACGTTGTCGCTCTGTCGCTCGTGGGCGAACACGGACGACTCTTCAGGCAACGGCATTGCCACGCTGTGGGACTCCGCTCCAATCTATCCGCCTCCGCCTCCCCTCCGCCGTGCTCCGCTCCCCACCCCTCCTCCGCCTCCCCCTTCCGCTCCACCTCCGCCTCTCGGCCTCCACTCCGCCTCCGCCTTCACCTTCCGCCTTCGCCTTCGCACTGTCCACGTCTCCCTCACCTCCACCCACGTCCACCATACTCCTCCGCGCCTCCTAGCCTCCGCTCCTAGCCGCTCCTCCCCCTCCGCTCTTCGCTCCGCCTCGCCTACCCCTCACCATCCGATCCCACCTCCCCTCCGCCTCCCCTCGCGCCTCCGTTCCGCCTTCCTCCGCATCCCCTCCGCCTCCGACCTCCACCTCCGCTCCCACCTCCACCTCCAGCCGTGCCATTCCTCTGCGCTAAACTGTTGAGCTTTTAATGCGTTTGCAGGTCGTCCTCGGTGAAGTGTCATAGGATGTGTGAAAGTGAATGATTAAAAAAATGTATTCTTAAGCTCTAAGTGAATTGAAATAGCGTGGTAAGAAAAAACTGAATGAGTAATATTTAGCTTTTTTATTTATTTATTTACTGTCAGAAACGGTTAAAACTGTGTGTGACGTGGCTATGGGGTGAAGTTTAATTTGAAGGTAGATTTAATTAGAGTTATTTACGTATAGTTAGGAAAGTATTACTCTGTACATGTTATATAACATAATAGTGTATCCAAATTTATGCTGCAGCATCACTCTAAACATTCTCTTGTAGGCTCAGCTTAATTACTTGTGTTTCTTAAACACATTCAATATTCTATATGCCACAAAGTCGCGGAATATGGCATTTCACTAAAAACTAGTCCTGATCTTGACTTAAGGTATAGCGCTGTTGGAACAAACACTTTTTTGCATGCATTTAGTTTTCTTGATACAGATTGTTGTTAAATTCCGCGGCTTACGACTAATGAAAAATGTATGACATAGTCTTAAACCATCCGGGTCTTAGACACCTTAACGTTTAGCGCTGTACCATTTTCGTTGAAGGCGGCTTTGAGTTTGGATTCGAACTGTTCTAATCATCAACAGTCCTGTGGTGGTGGCCCTGTATTAGAAATCAAATCGTCAACTATTGGATCGAACTTCCTAAAATCGCATAAGTTGGCTCTCCTCGAGAAGAGACAGGACTGGCACTAAAAAGAGGGAAGAGCCTTCATGTGATCAGGTGAAGGGTGATCATTTGGAAATTCACATATTATCGTGTCATTTCACCTCGCGAGGATAAGTGGTGTCTCGGGAAGTCGGAGATATATATAATGCAGAATTACTAAGGCTTGCTAACAAAACCGTTACTGCCATAACTACTTAGAAAACTGTTTGAAAGTAAAACTACAAACTAAAGCAATATTTTTCATAAATAAATTGTCAAAGCTGTTACTGCAAAATTTAACGGTACACTGGGTACATCACCTTTAAATGGGTACCCTTGTCATAATTGAAATCTATTTTGGCATTTGAGTTTAAAAGCGATGTCAGCGCATGCCTGACAAGTCATAAAAAAACTAAAATTTTGCGATAAAAATCAGCATGAGACGGAAGTTTTATCGCCATGGCAAGACGGGTCATGCAAGAACGAAGGTTGCGAAAGATAGGGTCACGAACTGAATCAGTTAAATCAACCGTTGTCAGTTTAATTCTACGACTGGAAATCATAACGTTTTTATTGTATAATTGTTTATTCGGCTGTAGAATCTGTATTGCTAATCTTCGAATTTTGCAGATAGAATGACTGAAGACTAGCAAGCCTCTAGGCATTCGAGAGGCTGTCAACTGGTTTCCAGTTAGATTGCTAGGAAAAAATGGAAAATGCAAATACCCCTGATACAATTTATTCTCATGCCTGATGTTGTACGACGCGATCTGATCCAGTGCATCATCTTGGCTTTACGACAAAACTGCTGACGTCATGCAGAAGAAAGAAGAAAGTAAGAAGCTTCAGTATTGCAGTGCGCAGTTTAGAGCACCAGTTTTTTTCTCCTCGGGGGTTCTCATTCTTGCAATTCTCACTCGCGACCAGAGCATTTTTAATTCCTGCAGGCCCTATTTTTCCTGATGTGGACCATATTAATGAACCTCTTAACGTTAATTTAGTATCGTAGAATGTTTTAACTATTATAATCGTATATTACTTTTTCATATTTTTACTGTTGACTGAGTTTGGACAGTAAAGGCTAGCAACTTCCGTGTCCATCTTACGTGGTATAGCATTGTACGCCCAGCCAATCGTCTCTCAACCATTTTCCTCCTTTCTTGAGCGGTTGCTTCATTAATCCTTGGTTGGAGGCCTCCCACTACGAAACTTTAGTCGCTCTCGATGCCCCGCCTTCTGCAACCATTACGTGTATCTACAAACACAACTAATTGTACATAAAGTATTGTGGGTTTTACCCGCCTTGTCAACAGTTAAAAATATTGATTAACGAGCATCTAACATTACGTAAAAGAAAGCTAACTTGGTGAATCGCTTTTACACTCCTTTTACGTAAATAAAATATGTGACCAGAAATACTGAAATATCAAAATGTTTGCTTTGGCCGTCGGAAAAGTTTGCTTATATTTCTCTTAGAGAAGAATTGGATTTACGGATAGTTAAATTATGCGTGATTCTCTTTTCTTTTCGCCATTAACACATTTATTTGTATTATTTTACCCGCTTCACGACCTATCTTCAACTTTCGTGGTGCTTTCTATTTACATTAAAAGCTGCTAGAAACCACTTGGAGTAATTAATTCCTGAATATTTGCACGAACACTTTTGAACGGACAAGAATACAAACATATCATAGTGTGGGCATTTAAAATTGAGATCCCCAAATAGGTTTTTTAAAATATTTAGTTTAAATGCGGGCAGCTTCTAGTTAATTGTATACGAATAATAAATAGTCCGGGCAAACGACCGGTAGTTCAGCTTGTAGATAATAAATTAATATTGTGGCATATTTCATTCTCGTATTTCATGTGCTTTTGCTGGCGTAATGCTTAAGAAATCATGAATTCAAAAGGTCCTACAACTTTCTAATAAACTGAGTAATCTTAGTTGATAAACCATAATTATTGTAAACATTGGTTCATGGTATTCAGAGTTGGTGCCAACATTCTCTCGTAATAGTTGCGGTACAATATATAAATGGTAGCAGAATTCCACAAAAGTAACAAAAAAGCACGATCCTTTATTTAATCAGTTTGACAATGGTCCCACCTACAATTTTTAGAGATTAAGAAAATACTCCGCAGTTAATAGAATAATATTGCTATCTTGTTTATGTGAGGAATTTGATAAATTTTGTTTAATGGCGAGAAAAAGAGAATTACGATATTTTATCCGTAAATCCAATTCTTCTCATACAGAGAAAATATAAGCAAACTTTTCCGACGGCCAAAGCAAACATTTTGATATTTCAGTATTTCTGGTCATCATATTTTGTTACGAGAAAAGAGTGTATAGCAATCTACAAGTTAGGCTTTCTTTTACGTAATGTAATGCTCATAATCAAATAAGAACAACGTTTCAGCATTCATTGCAATCGCCAACTCTCTCGTGCAACTCTTCATGAACCAGCATCAAAGCTTGCGAACACTGACGAGGTAACCATTGACCAGTGTGCGGTGGCCGCCGCAGCTGACGCCGCCCACTTATCAGCGGCGCGGAGCGGTCGCTTCATTCAGCATGGAAATGACGCGTGTCGTGCGGCCGTCGACACACGCCAGCGCACGCGCACGCGACGCCTCGATTAGCCTAAACGCGCTCGCAGTCAACACCTCCTGCCCTTCGGCTCTCTCGTCCCTTCGGCGCTCTGGTCGTCCCTTCTGGGTCTGGGCTCTGGTACGTCCTTCTGGCTCCTTGGTCGTCCCCATCTGGGCTCTGGGTCCGTCCCTTCTGTTGGGCTCTTGGTCGTGTCTCTTCTGGGCTTGGCGTCCCTTCTTGGTCGCTGGTCTGTCCCCTTCCTGGCTCGCGTGGTCGTCTTCTGCTCTGTCGTACGCCTGTGGGCTCCGTGTGTGCGTCCTTCAAGTGGCTGCCTGGTCGTCGCTTCTGCTGGGGCTCTGGTCGTCCTCTGGCGTCTGGGGTCATTCCTGGCTTGCGTCCCTTCTGGGCTCTGGTCGTTCCTCTGTGGCTTCTGGTCGTTCTTCTCGGGCTCGTGGTCGTTCCTTCTGGGCTCTGGTCGTTCCTTCGGCGCTCCTGCGTCGTGTCCTCGCGTCTCGGCGTTCCTTCGGCGTCGGTCGCCTTCGGGCGCTCTGGTCGTCCCTTCGGCGCTCCTGGTCGTCCTTCGGGCCCGCTCTGGTCTTCCTTCGGCGCTCTGGTCGTCCTTCGGCGCTCTGGTCGTTCCTTCGGCTCTGGTCCGTTCCTTCGGCGCTCTTCTAGCATTCGAATCATTCTTTCATCACACAGTGAAATGATTTTTTTTGCATGTGTTTCGTTGTCATTTTTTTGTTCGCCTAAAAAGCCTACTAATATATATATATTATGATATATATATCATATATATATATATATATATAATATATCGATATATAATAATATAAATTGTATAGGGACAAAATAATAATGTCAATTATCTGCCTACTTGCTGTTCTACTCGTATAACAACTGTGAAGAACGCGTCCTTAGACAAATTTTTGCAATCATTTGGCTTTAACTGCTTAATCTACAACTAACTTGGCCGTAGTTTCAAGTATGAATTAGCTGCAGTTAATGATACGTCCTAACTATCCAATTATATTGATGTCAAGAATAATCATAATTTAGTGTACAACGTGTGTGAACTTTTGCCACGTTGAAAGATCATAATTAGTAATTAACCTTCACTTCTATTGTATAAAACGCTCGCAATTTTTCAACTCAGACTATTCATTCAGGAATGGTACGTTTTTCTCTACCTATACCCTCGCAACGAATGTTAGTCGGTATTAACTTCCGTTAATTTATATTCTAATTACATACGACTCTGGATTCAATGAAATGAGACATGGAAAGGGAGATATTGTTATTCGTTATAGCTTTTGAGGACATTGATAGAGAGTACGCTGCGATAGATCTAATAATGAAGTAGAGAAACGCGTATTAACAAAATCCCTGATAAAAGTTTGTGAATTAGATCAGTTGTGCAAGAATATGTATTAACGAATTCTTTCAATGTGGTAGCTTCAGAAAGAATTCAGCCAAAGCAAAAGCAATTGGAATGCTTTGAATGTTGGACATGCGAGTTGACGCTTCTCAGATTTCTCTAGGGCATTATTAACATTTCGACAGGATTTTCTTCTATGCAATTCAATTTTATATTCACAGACAGACTTCTTTGCATGA